>OMKR01100170.1:4415-17467 GCA_900302355.1 Cyttopsis rosea
AGAGTCACCGGCCACTTTACCAAATACATCCCACATAGAACTGGAAATTGAGTTTCATTAATAAAATTATCATTAAATTTACCATTACTCCACCATTATACACCATTTAAATTTAATTACAGCATAGGGGGAAAGCATATATGCAAAAGGGATAATAATAATAATAATAATAACCTTTATTTATATAGCACCATTCATACATGGCATGTAAGTCAAACTGCTACACATTAAAAGGCCAGTGACTGTCAGACTGTGACATTAAAAGCAAAGCAAAATGCATTTACCAAGTAGAATAATAAAATAATTAAAAGAGTGAAATACATTAAAAACAGGGTAAGAATAAGCGCTCCTCAGCGAATTATTTTCTTATTCGAGTCTCGGATTTTACTATCACGACAACCAAAATGCACAAAATAAAATAAACCCATGTGCTCTGTATAGCATTCATTAAACCAGCCTTGATCCAAAATCTACCCCCATTTGTATCACATTGCATGGCAAGAGAGGTCATAGAAGGACTTTGAAGTCATTTAAAAACAAGAGTGGAGAGAATAATAGATCCAAAGATGGAGAAAAGAATACAGGCTAAAAGAAGAGAGGCCAAGGACATTGGAAAAAAAAAAGGGGGAGGGATCGAGTGAGAGAAGGAGGGTAGGTACATCAACTCATTACAACTGATTGTGCAACACAGGATGTGTCACGACCGGACTGGAGAGGACTTGGGCTTAGTTCTAATACTTTAAGACCGAGGACTCTAATGAGTAGTTGAGTTCTTGACTTAAATCATTTTGCATTGAAAGGCAACACTGGTGTTTATTGAAGTATTGTGGAAACCCCTCTGATGCTGACCGACGCTGCAGCTCTTGGGTGTTTTATTTCACGAAGGGCTCCCCGGCGACCGGGCGCAGGTAGACATTAGGATACGACAGCCTTCTGAGGACGGGGATTAAAGTCTTCGTTTCTCATCAGATCCGCAGTTTAAGGGGGAGAATCGATAACCAGAGCAACAGTGAAACACATGCTACACACACACATACACACACACAGGCCTATAGGGATGAAAGTGAAAAAGCCACAAGGTCCTCTCATTATCCTCTCACTCCTCCTCAGAGACGCTTGATCATATTCAGAAGGTTTTTATTTAACCTCGGTGTCAGCACTCCATTTTTTTATATTACTTATTAGCGAGTCGGGTGTTCAATGTTCTCGCAGAGGTGTGTTGGTGGAAAGCTGGCCTCAATTTCATAGCGATAACTCGTAGCCGGGAGGCAAAGGCAAAATCACTTTGAGTTTAACTTCAGTTTGACTGGTATTCACAATTTAAATTGCATTTTATGGGCCCACCGACATGTAGAACAATTCGTTTGTCACTATCTTGTCATGGTATTTCAAGTTCAATTATGTTATTTTAGAGGAGCCAAATTTTTTTCCTCCTACAAAGTGTACAAGTAGTAATTTAGAGGAAAGATGATGCATACAAATTGAAAATGTCATGCTTTCCATTGAAAGAGGCCACTTGTGACCCGAAGGATTAGGCTCAAACTCCTGGAACTTGAGAAGTTGAGCTCACAAAATGAGTGCAAGACATAAAAACTGGAGGGACGTGCACAGTTCCCAGATTTTAAACATCTACCATCACTTGCACTTGAGCAATCCACTAAACCCACATCTGCAAGACCTACGGAAAATGTCAAAATGTCCAAATGTCAATGGACAAACGCTGAGGACTGGTGACGTTACTTATGTGTCTCTGAACTGAACTTTTTTTTTATTTCGGATACCCTTTTTATGAACACAACACATACTCCACACGCATGCTCAGACAGACTTGAACACGGGGCTTTTCTTACCATCATGGATTTCAAATGCCAAGCTGGTGATCTTTTGTGTAATGACCATCATGGGCCTAAGCAGGAAACACAGAGAAAGGTCACGTGAACATCCGCAACTTCAAAGCTTTTCAGTAGCCCTGTTAATACCAAGTCCATCCCCAAAGCCATAGGAAAATATTTGGACAATCTAATTGTTTCTTAACATCTAAAGAGCAATTGAACCTTCTAAAGCGTACAAAAATATCAAATACCAAACCTAAATTTCGCAGTGTTTGTTCAACCGGCGGTTCATTCCGTTTAGAATAACGATTGGAAAAATACTAAAAGTCCTCACGGTCCTTCTTTGGACTTGGGACACAGTCTGTGAGAAGCACTGCACCACAACGCCCTCCTTCCTGTTGTGGAAACTCTTAAAATTCTTCATCAGAGCAGAGTCGAGGCTCGGGCTCAAGCTTTTGCTCGCCATGCAAAACTCTTGGTTGAGCTCCACGCAGCTTTGCGTTTGTGAGGCACTCACGTCAGCAGATTCAAATAAGCTCAAAGCAGCAAAAACGCCCATGAGTTGAGTGTTTAGTGCAATGTTTAGGAGAGCCAACAACATTTTTTAATTTAACTGAAGTAGTGCAGAGTGTACTGCATAGTGCACTATTATGATTGTGTGATTACCGTATTTCCTCAAATAGTGACCGGGGCCTTTATTTACCTCAACTGCAGAGGGTACCAGGCCTTTACTGGAAGCAGGCTTATATTAGAGGGAGGTTTTTATATCTAATTCCCTCTGTTTAATAAGTATATTTGATCATATTTTAGTATGAATTTTAAATCAAACTTCCGTCTGGGTGCCATGCCATGCAAACACATGCATGGTGAAAAAAGAGAGCGCTAGTAGCTACCCTAGTCGCACTTGTGGTGGTAGCTGACGGGAGAATTACAGCACTTCCTGCTTTGGAGCTGGAGAGCGAGAGCAAGAAGCGATCTGCTCCGCAGCAGCAGGAAACTGAGTAAACTAAATACATCTACAATAAAAACACACTGTTTTATTTGCTTTGTTTGGAGAAAAGGTCACTCTAACAGCTCCGCTACCAGTTTATATTAGAGGAAATACGGTATCTGTCTTTGTAACATTTCAAACAATGTGATTTGACGTTTTAATAGAAACACTATTGAGGAATAAACAGTGAAAGCTCAGTCCTCAAAGAAGCAGCATGATGCTGCATTGTGTTGCTTAGCAACTGCTGGACACCCCCTCTCAGACTGTCTGACAGTCTGGCAAAAATAGGCACCAAACACTTGAAACTGTCGTTTTCACTTTTGTTCCCCTGTGGATGCAACTGTGCTGCTGCACAAGCTTCAGTTATTAGGCTTTGACACATTGGGATGTACGCTTTGTTTAAATGCACTAAAGAGAAGGGTCTACAGCTTGTTCCAGAAAGCCTCTCTGGTGTCAGTGTGACCGGTGCTGCCAGGTGATTAAATACTTTAAATACTTTCCTAATCTATCATCACTACTTGGTTGCTCTGACCGCTGAGTATCATTTCATTTTTGAGCGATTGAGTGACAGGTTGGCATAAACGCAGAACACTATCCAGTCCGGATGTCTCCTGAGCCTTATTCATCATTATTGAATGAATGAATGAATTAATTAATATTAGTTTATCATATTGTTTCATGAGGTATCATATTAACTCTGCATATGGCACACTTGCATTTCAGTGCTTAGTAAACGGGAGAATACATTTAGAAACTTAAGCTTAAGCTTAAGTGAAACATCATTTCACACAGTGCTCCTTTAATTGTGATGCACATGTTCCATATTGTGCTACCATCACTTTAATGTCTAGATTAATTGTATACATCTTAAAGTAATAATCAAAAAAAAGAACAATCAACAGATTAATGGACTTGCAGTCTCGCATTTTAGTTAGAGAACAAATTAGGTTAGTCAATCCAGGTTGGTTAAACATTTGAAATGTGCTCAGGAACTCCATGGGTCTATCTTACCCTGTGAAGTCTGCGGAGTACATGCCGTAGTCAAAGACGTAGACTCGAGTTATCTGGCAGAAGCTCAAGTAGCCCAGCGCCACGATGAAGCAGTACCTGCAGAAAGACACGGGTGGGAGGGAAAGAAATGATTAGATATCATCATTTTATCATCTGGTTTGTGTGGCTTGGTCGATATTCTCACGTGAAATAGCAGATGAAAATACATATGCAATCCAAAGGTCCAAAAATTATTTCTATTTGTTCCCTCCATTTCCAACATGGGCGTTCAATTCATTCAGAATCAGAATCAGTTCATTATAAGTTTATTCGGCCAAGTACATTTTCATATAAAAGGAATTTGGTACTAGATAGTAGATAATAGTCTAGAAAAAGGGGAAAAAGACAAACTAATATAAAAATATAGCTGCAGGCAGCAATGCACAGGGTCCAGGTTAGTCGCAACAATTGCACCAATGTGAAAACAAGCCAAAAAACAGAAATAAACGATAACTAATGTACTACTACACAACGTAAATTGGAAACCAACACACGCCAATGAGTCTAGAGCACACCACGCCCCATTCAAAAGCCCCCCCAGAGCCAGAGCCCAGCACATAAATATCATATTGGATGATGATGTCACAAAGCCACCACAAATCCACCACCCCCAGTACCTTCAGTCATCTACTTCTGGTACGTTGCCTCCAAAAAACTTTTTTACTAACTCCTCCTACAGATATAGTCCGATTTGGATCAAACTTGGACCACAGCATGTGTGGACAGCCCCGAATTCATTTCTCATTCATTCGTGTCCATGGGTTAGACGGTTTCTGAGCACCAGACACTTTGAACGGTGATAATGGCTAGAAGAATAAGAGGGGAAAAACTGATTTTTATAGAATATACAAAATATGGTTCTATGCACAGAATAAACTACATTTAAAGGCCATGGCAGAGGCCGGAATAAATACAAATATAAATATAGAGGATAAATACATTTGTATACAATAACACAGGCATCGTTAACAATTGATGAGTAGGTCTAAATGATTTATTTGATTCAATTATTACTATGTCATTACCAAATGATTACATCTAAAGTCTAAAGTCTAAGCCATTAGACTTGTTATTACAATGCTATTACAATATATTGCACAGGTTGTAGTGTGTGTGCCATTGACGCTGCATTGGTAAACATTAGATATGGGGACAGTTTATTGAGCATATATATCGTGATCGTGAAGCTTTTGATCAGAATTCCAAGGACTGGAAACCTCAATTGTGTCTCCTTCCATTCCGTCCCCTTGCCTCTTATCTCCTCAGAGGGCGGAACAAGGCATCTTACAGCGCAGGACAAAGCGCCGCTGTGCAGCCCTGAGGACCAGCGGTGACGAGAGGACGACAGGGATCAGCAAGACAAAGAGGAGGGTGGAGGATGCTCTCTAGAATGTCTCCCTGTCACTAGTAGACGATGATGGGGGGGCACAACAGGAGCTCTCAGCGCAGGCCCAGAGACAGAGAGGCGCCGAGGCCCACTGGTACACAGCTGCTGCTGATTCAGCCCAAATCTGAGCTAACTAGCCGTCTAGCCCCTGCACCCAACAATGAAAGGATTGTGGCCGGCTGAAGGCCAGTAAGACACAGCGGCTAGAGACGGGCTTTGTTCTGGACAAAGACAAGAAAGAATAGCAGTGGTTTGGGTCTTCCGATTGTGGCACACATCAAGCCGCAAGCTTAGACAAGGCATAATTTGACCATCGGCTTATAATGCAAATGTCCAATTGTGTGTCCTCCCATTTCAATTAATTCTAAGCTCTATAGATTACGCGAAATATCACAAAAACACCAACCTTTGACCCTAACTGTTCTGTTTTCACCATTGGTTGGCTCTTTGTGAAAGCTAACACAGAACAGAACAGAGGGAAAATGGAAAATGGAGCAGTGGCGATTTAAAGTTTTTGACCCAAAAGTAATGAAAGAGGCTTCAGCTACTTAGCGACTAATCCTCCAGCCATGCTGCGAGCAGCCTACACAGCATCTGCAAACAACTGCATACCGTCCTACCACCAGCCCAGGAATCCAATATACTGTCTACTGTATGAAGTATGCCTGCTCATGAGCGCATGTGTGCGTGTGTGCGTGTGTGTGTGTATGTGTGTACAGTATGTGTGTGTGTACAGTATGTGTGTGTGTGTGTCCTTGTACAATGTATGTGTGGGAGGCACATTTCTGAATGCCATTATTTGCCATCCACAAGGCGGCTGCATAGAAAGCCAGGGAGCAGACACAGTGCGAGACTGTGTCGCGGTGCGTGTGCCCGTCCCACGCCTGGCACAGCAGGAGCAAGCTGTTTTCCAGTGGCATTATAACCCATATACCAGACAACATCTAGCTTAGTTTCCTTCTATATATAAACACTACAGCAGTACAGCAGTGTTATATTTCTAATATCAACTTCCTTAAAAATAAGCAGTTTTTCAATTTTTTTATATTTCAGCAGGATTAGTGGTATCTACTGGTACACAGCAGCGTTGGTCGGTCAGGATATGAGCTGTGGAATACAGAATCTATATTTGCAGCATGCAGTCTTCAGCTTGATGCCAGTTGTATTTGTGTAATTTAAAACTCAGAGGGGGGGGTTCTTTATCTCTATTCTTGGCCTCGGAGGGAGCCTGGGATTAAAGTAGGCTGACTTCTTCCCCCAGTGGGACTCCTGTGGAAGGGTCAGCATGCCGGCGGGGAGCCACAGGTAGGCTGCAAACAACACTACCTCAATCTAAATCACACTAAAAATAATATGTATTTATATATTTATATTGTTTCGGTATCCGAGTAGCAGCCAGCGATCGTCCATAAGTAAAATTCACAATCGCACAAATACAGACACATGCAGTTTTGTAAAATTGGAATATGTCCGCCCACATTCCACAAAGCCCAATTTTGACGAGAGGCGTGTGGGTTTTCAATGTGATAATGGAAATGCAGAAGTAAGAGGAGATTTTAGGATGACACCGTTTGACCAGTAGTCAGCGCTGTGTTTGCACCAGAATATTCCCGGGCTTCTTTTCTTTGTTTGCTTTCAACAGGTGCACCGCCCCGCTGAGTTATGAGCCATAGAGCGAAGGTGACAGATAGTTAAGAGTTAACATCATGAAATCGGATCCCGACGCCGGAGAACGAGCGCGTCGCGCGGTCGCCTCGTTGACAATTCAACGGCATTTGTTTTGTGCTGATCAGAAGAAAAAGGAAAACCTTTACTATCAGCTCCATAAAGCTGGAGCACATGTTGTTGGGAGTGTGAGCTGCCGGGCATAACACGAGGCGTCGTAATGCCTTTGATGTGAGTCCTGAGGGTCCCAGCCCTAAAACCGATCCCCCGTCTCCTGCGTGGCTATCGCTCATACTGTATAGGCTCATTTTATCCAGGGGAGCAGGGCTGGCT
Source organism: Cyttopsis rosea (assembly GCA_900302355.1). Lineage (NCBI taxonomy): Eukaryota > Metazoa > Chordata > Actinopteri > Zeiformes > Parazenidae > Cyttopsis > Cyttopsis rosea. The sequence continues at coordinate 11,674 of OMKR01100170.1, forward strand.
GTGCTGTACTGTACTACAGTGTTTATACCCCGCTTTCTTCTGCTCCGTTTCATGTCCACGTTGAGCAGACTTGAAAGCCTGGCCCACACTACAAGATTTTTCAAATTTTAACAGATGTTGAAAACGTTACGAGATCCCACACAGAACGACATATCATGATCAATTTAGCCGTTTTGTTCTTATAATGTGTGGAGAGCAACGATTTCCCCGAACAGCACCACACACTAACAGATTCGATTCACCAACAACCAACAGTCCTAATCTCGCCAAGCCACACAAGATTTAACACAGAGATGTGGCCACTACGTGAGATTACAAGAGTCTGGCCTCCCGACAGCCTGCGTCCTCGGGGGTTCCACCCATATTGAACATAGTATTTGCGATTTGCAATCGGTGCGGCCAGGACGGATGGTAACACAATTCACACCACAGGATAATCTGGCACGATGATCTTTAGAACCATAAAAAAAAAATCTGGATTTTGCTCACGATTGTCGGAAGGGGGGCAATCTGGCCCAAAATCGGCTTTATTATGTTTTAGTGGTATTGTGACTGGCGGAATGGTGAAAAAAAAAAGATGCTGGAAATAATGGAGGGAAAGAGATGAGAGAGAGACAAATTGAGAGGTGTGAGAATAGAAAGAGAAGGACACAGAAGGAGAAACGTGCGCTGAAGAATGGAGGGCTGCTCGGACTGGACAGGAGAGGACAAGGTCTTTTATGTGACAGGACTTTCTACATTATAAAGAAAGTCTCATTACAACCATGAATGTAATGTCCCATATGCATGAAGCAGATGTCTTCTTCAGGCGTGGTTTATTCATAAGTTAATCACATAATAAAATACATTAAATGGTTTAAGAGCACCGTGTACGAGGCGAATCAAGATTGGATATGCCCTTAAAGGTCATATTTATGAGTTATTTCATGTGTTCCTATGGGACTCCCTGCTCCAATATATCAACGTCACTGGCATCCGTTTTTGGAAAATAACACATTTTAGCACCAACGGTTCAAGATTTCAGGCTCACGTTAAAATGGAAATTGGCATAACACGATGTGTGGTTATCCAAATAGGCAAGCCCAATGACTCACCCTGAAATGAGACCATTTATTCCCGCTCAATCTGCCCCTTTAGGACTGAACAACTACAGCCTTTTAACGAAAAGTCTACTCGGCGAGTCAGCCACATAGAAAAATCCTCCAAACCTCCAAACTTTTCTTGAGTGGTTTCTTTGTTCACTTGCACTCGCCATAGTCGCGGTGGTGGTGAGAATTACGACTGGTTGCTCTGGTGTTGCCAATGCCCGACATTCAATCACCCCTATTTTCAGAAACATTTAAGAGAAAGCAGGATTAGAATTTGTCCGGCGGTGGCCTTTAAACGCTATTTGAACTCTGATCTACCAAAGCCAGATTCTGCCAAATACATGTGTAGTTCGACGTGTCAGGGCCAGAGGTGAGACTCTGTGTCTCCAAACAAACGTCACAGGCAACAGACACACCCAGACAAACACAGCGCAAGTTAAATGTCAACCTGCCGCCCCGGTGGTCACACATTTGTGAAGCGGAACAAGCCCGAGGCACGGAAGCTTAAAGCCCCCGGGTCTTTGTGGACTTGAATTTGTGGCCGTGCCTCCCTTTCACCTCCCACCTCCTAGAAAGAGAGAGAATTCTAGAAACAAGCCACGAGGTGAACTTCATCCAGCTAAACCCCAGGGTGCAGATACAGATATGAGCATGTCATCGTGCCCCTTTCATTACAACCTGTCCTCGGGAAACCTCCGAATACAGGGTTTGGATGAACTTTGATCCTTCATTCAGAGAGGAATGGACATTCCGGGGCTGACAGGGTCGAAAAGAACATGGCCAAAAAATACAACGTTACACTCCGCTTAGGATATGTTATAGCTCTAGTGAAAATAAATATATATAGAATACACTTTTGGTATGACTGAGCAGTCCTAGCTCCAACTTGTGGCCAGTTGCTATTGTTATGAATAATTTGCAGGGATATATTTAGGGTATTTTGCCCGGAGGCAAACTTCCCATGTTTACGCCCGCTCCTGTAACCTTGAGTCCTGTTGGAATATAGGAGCAAAAACAACTCTATGTGTGCAACTGTGTGTGAGAGAGTCTTTAGTGTGCGTTTCTTGATGAGCCGCAGTCACAGATGGACGCCTGGGGGGGGGCAATCACTGCCATCATGAGGGGCGACACGCCTGTCCCAAAAAATACAACACACACACACACACACACACACACACACACACACACACACACACACAACCTTTACGACAAGGACAACAAGATGACAGAACAACCCCCCGGGCAAATACCTTGAGGCTACAAGTCTGGAACATTATGTACCTCGGTTGCTTGGTTCACTGGGTAAGTGGCGAGCCCAAAATATGCCCTGCGTTTTTACCAGAATCCCGAGAGAGGCACAGGACTTGTAAATCAGAGTCTCCCCCTTCTATCTATTTGAGGCCTGGTATCCCACCTGGGGCGCCTCACCCTCCCGACCTGGCCTAGAAAGTGGAAAAATAACAGTCTAACATTGCTGACATGGCTCTAGTTGACTGCCCACTTTTATGCCAAACAGAGATTCATTATATAACCCATGCACTTCCCTTTTATGACTTCAGCATTGCTTGTACAGTATGTGGGAAGTGAGAGCATATTTGCTTCATTGCTTTCCTTTGTATGCTAACATACAGTATTAGCCGCTTGCAGCCTAATAACATCATTGTGGAAGCCAGGTTAGTTGTGAGCAACTGTATTTTGCGTCCTGCTTCTTACTTGTGCATGTGCTCCAAGCTGGCGAAGACCATGATGCTGTAGGAAAGACCGCTCTGCACCAGGAAGTGGAGGGCATACCTGTGGAGAGCAAACACAAGAGGCAATAAGATATTGTAGCAATCCCTACACAGTGCACAGTGCTTGCACTGCTGCCTCACAGCAAGAAGGTCCTGGGTTCGATTCCCGCCTAGGGAGCCGGAGGGTTATCTCCCAATTAGGGGCCTTTCTGTGTAGAGTTTGCATGTTCTCCCCGCACTCACAAAGGGTTTCCTCCATATAACATCGGTAAGGACCTCCACCATGCAGCAGAACATCGTCCTCAAGCTGATGTGTGGTGAGCGTCCCCTTCACTGTGAAGCGCTTTGGGTATCTAGATAAAGCGCTATATAAATGTAATCCATTATTATAATATATCTTGTCACTTGCCCCAAACTCATAAACATTATGGCTGAGTGGCTAAAGAAGTCCATTCCATTCCTGATGCTGAGTCTCTTGCTCAATAAACCTCAGTCTTACAGATGCCGTCAATACAGCGAACTGAGGCTGCAGCGCCAGCAGCAGGGATCTCTCTCTACTACCCACCTGCCTTTGCTCTGTCATCCATCATTTGATTGGGAAGATTAACAAACAGGGTTATGAAACTCTCCACTCATAGAAAATAAAGTGTACTGTAGCATTGTACCATTAGGAGTTCAGTGGCCTTCAGTAGCTTGGTACAAGGGTACTAAGGGACCCTTATCAGGTACGCTCTTATGTAAGGTGTGCTCATTGTACCCTTAGGCATAGGTACTTGTTTTTCATTACAAATGTACCTCAATAGTAAATTTGTACCTCAATGTCACAAATTCGATACAGATTTGGCCTTTACAGGGTAGTGCCAGCATGACAAAGCTTTTCTACCCCCAAAGGTATAATGCTGTACTTTATTTTCTGACTGTGTACCATCATCATCATCTCCATACACAGGGTGGAGCAACGGGACAGGATCACAACCACTACTACGGCACACATCGTACTGGCTTCCTCTGACCCAAAACCTGATTCCTCACATCGCTCTGCGGCAGCACAGCATGCATCTCTGCAGACCAGACATGTGTAGCCTGCTCTGTCTGTACACTCTGGCATCCTCCGGTTGTGTCGTGACCAACGCTGACTCTCTGGCAGACTGCGTACCCTGCTGTCCCCCACCAAAACGCGTCTATATACGGACGTAAACCCACATTGACGTGCACCGTTTCAGACCCATCGGCGGCAGAGGAGGGAGCAGCTTCCAGATGGGCCTTTGAAGGGCACAGTGTGCGATGCTCCGACATCAACCCCCTCCAGGAAGGCAGAGGTGCCACACTGCGTTAGCATCCAGGCAGCAAAGGGTGCCGACTGGGGGTAAGAGCAGCTGGGGAACCGGGGGGGGGGATCATGGGATCATTGGGTGGCTGAACGGACTGAACTATCTCAGCAGGTAAAATGTTAATAATGCAGTGATGTCTGACAGACGGAGAACTGGAGATAAAGTGATACAGGGAGACAGACAGAGACAGACCTGTAGATAATGGACAGGAGGTGGGGGGGAACGCCTCAGGCTGTCATACAAAAAGGATAATCTACATTCAGACTTATTCGCTCGGAAGGCCTTGATTAAATGCCAAAAACATCATCATCCTACATCGTTGTTGAATCAAATAACCCAAGTCATTCGCCACTTCTGACTCCAAAGAACTCCAACTGTTTTCTCCAGGGATCTACTTGTGTGTGTGACATGTGTTGGAAGCATCCCAAAATAAACCAACATTCTGCGGCATCCAGGTGCCCTCTAAGATAGTAGTATATGTGTGTGTTTTTGTGTATACACACTCACGTGAGTGTGTGTGCGCATTCCATAAATATTTGGATTGTGTCCCTACCTTGAAAATGCCACTACCTTCTACCCCCTCCCCCCTCTCTCCTGCTCTAAGAGGGGGGATCAGGCTGCTACCTGGATCGCACCTCATATTATATTATAGTCATAGTCATATTATATTATTAATGTTGCCCACTCTGCTTCTATTGCAGCCTGGTCATCCAGGAAGGGGGATTCCTCCTTCTGTGCACCCTTCCCAAGGTTTCTTCCTTTTTTTCCCAAAGGGTTTTTATGGGAGTTTTTCCTGGCCCGGATGGGGTTTAAACTAGGGGAGGCCGTTGAGTTCTATGTGAAATGTGGGTTTGAAAAGCCTTTTGAGACTATAAATAGATATAAATAGACTTGACTTGACCCTCCCTAATATCCTTTTTACAATTTCTTCCACTAAGTACTTCCTGAGCGACTATCTACTCGAATATATTGTGATTGTGAAGTAAAGCAAGTTCTCTAAAACAATTACAATAATAAATAAAAACATTCAATGCCGCTACCCCCAAGCATTTATCTGCATTTCTGCGCATAACGTATTAATCGCTGCGCAGTAAATAACGTCAACAGTCGACTGTTTCGATAATTACAACTTCAGCCGACTTGAATAAAGAGGCTCCTGTGCCTTGTAAATGCTGGTCCACCACCAGGACACAGACATAGTATTGTACATAATGATAATAGATGAATGTGAAAAATGATGTTATTTCAGTCACAGCTGAAGTAATTAGTTACAATAAATTAGGGCAGTAAACCCACTTCATCCACAGTAATCCACCCACCCACCTCGCCAACTATCACTACAGATACAGAACAACATGGCCCCTGCCAGCCCCAACAGTTAATACCATCCGACAACAACAACTGCTGTTATTCCTGTTCTTCAAGCTGTGGACGTGGACCGTCCGTCTGTCAGTTGATCAAATAGAACCCCGCCGGTCTCCATGCTGACAGGTAATGTTTCACCTGTCTAACGTGAATGTGGGTAGTGTTTCCAAGGCCTGGTCTGCTACACACACACACACACATGGTGGCAGTGACTTTCAGAGGCACTCATTACGTGGCGATGGCTTTCTAATTGGGATATCAAATGAATTAGATATCACAA
>OMKR01100187.1:12114-30765 GCA_900302355.1 Cyttopsis rosea
GATGGATAGATAGATAGATAGATAGATAGATAGATAGATAGATAGATAGATAGATAGATAGATATTAAATATTAGATGGATAGATAGATAGATGGATAGATAGATATTGACGACAGACAGATAGATAGATATTAAATATTAGACAGATAGATAGATAGATAGATAGATAGATAGATAGATAGATAGATAGATAGATAGATAGATAGATAGATATGGATGACAGATAGATAGATAGATAGATAGATAGATAGATAGATAGATAGATAGATAGATAGATAGATAGATAGATATGGATAGATAGATAGATAGATAGATAGATAGATAGATAGATAGATAGATAGATAGATAGATAGATAGATATGGATAGATAGATAGATAATACAACAACAATACAATGGAAAATAAACCACAAATGTTTAAATTAAGCAGTATAAACCTGAAAATGTTCATAGCGGTATTTGCTTAGCTTCCTCATCTTGTGTTGCCCTCTTTTTTTAAAAATTATTATTATTTTATCATTATCATTATTTATCATGATCCTAATTCAAACCATTATTGTGTAAAATATGACATATTTAACAGATATTTAACAGATAACAAAACTCACGTTTGATTTGCATTAAAACTTATAGCTCTGTTACGTGTGTTATTTTTTTGTCCCTCCATGAGTTCAAGAGACAGTCGATGTCGCCACAAAAAACTGTTTACACCATTCTTATAATTGACTTCAATGTATAAAACATCTTAATTGCATCTTAATTGCAAAAACTAAACAATAATGTGTCCATTCATCCATTCATGATGTCTCATAAAAATGTAATTTGCATACGCAAATAAATGCAGTATACCATTTAATGTGTTTAATCTATTCTTTCATCGGGTAATGAAGTAAGTAAAATTTTAAAAAGCCACCATCACAGCCCTGTTGTCCTCATTCCATCATCATATAAAGTTACAGGAGGAATGTCGCAGAAAATCACTTTTCAATTCACAGATTGAGCCACCGTTCTGCCAGAATGACAATGAAGAAAGAAGCCTTTCAATCCGAGTCAAACATCATTCGAGCGAAAAAAGATAAAGAGGACGCGTGGGAGAAAATGAAGGTCTGTTTCAGGGAGGACGGATAACAGACACTTGGAAAAAAGGACTATCAGGAATTTCATCCAGGCAGAAGGACCCTGAGCCGAATGTCTGAGGAATTCTCAGTCTCTGAATACATTTTATGGTAAAGTAGACTTGGCAAATACCTTGTCAAAGCGGAACGGGATCTGTTTATTGATTAATTATTATTTATTTATTATTTAAGTATTTCCTATATGAGGAATTTGTTGTGGACAGCATTGGTGCGTCTTTCCACAGACAATCGCATATACATATACAAAAATGCAAAAATACAGAACAGAAACATCCAAATATATAAAAAATATACAAAGTGCAATTCTATGCACAGGATAGTACAGATATGGTCAGGTATAAATTATTACTTATAAATTATTAAGGGTAAAAATCACTCTGGGTTGGTTAAAAAGGAGGTTAAGAAATACCTGAGTTTTTCTTTAGAGTGGGATGTTGATAAGGTAACGGGTGGAAGTGGAAAAGGTTGCTCATCAGCCCTGGACGTCATCCTGCATGTCTCCTGTCCCCCATGGAAGAACAATCCAGACGAATGACTTTGAGTACCTGATGCTTTGCCAGATCGAACAAAATGTACAGAATTTGCTTCCCAACAGAGTAATCATATCACAATATCGATATTATATTGTGTGGTGTGGGGGTGGTGTGATTTAAGCAGCCACACTTACACCTGTCTTGGGTCTAGGTAATTGGGCCCAGGAGCAGGGGTGGGTGCGCACATGTTGTGCATCAGAGCAATCGATGTGCACAGGTCAAATCACCCAGAACACACAGAAGGAGCTGTTGTCATGACAAGATTCCATCTGCTCCTGGCTTGTTACATCATGCCGCTCTCTTCAATAAAATGGTTTGTCTTCACCACCATCGCCTGTGTCTCTGTGTCGGAGAGCCCCTAGGAAAGCCACTCAGGTGGCGCGTGGCAGGAACTGCCACATACTGTATCGACATTTCTCCCAAGGTGAAACTGTATGAACTGTAGCACAGCTAACCTACCCTGTATTGATAACGATTGAATAGAAAAATGATATCAAATAATGTAGTTGATAGAGGATATCCTCACACTGCTCCGCCTCGCCCCATCTCTAGTGGAATTTATTCCACACAATCCAAGCCCCGTTCAATGGCGCGGGAATGAATGCATATGGCGCTCAAACCCCAGAGCCGTTGTTTCTGCATAGTGGCACTTCTTACCCACAGACCTCGGCGGATTCCATGTCCACACAGAGGTCGGTGCAGTTTCGTCAGGGACATACCTAGAGGGTCGGCGCAGGGTTCAGCGCTCTCGCCAATACTGTTGACGCTCTGTACGGATGACTGCCGTAAGGAGCTGCTCCCTAAAATAACCTTCATTGAGCGGTGGCCAAAACAAAGAGTGGGAGCAGGAAAAATTCCTTGATCATTGAGAGCAAAGCGGTTTTAACTTAGAGACCCCACCCTAAAAACTGTGATTGCTTTACTGTCCGCAAGCCGCTTTGCCACTTTCTATTTGTATGCAAGTCGTCGAAAGTTGGCTGTGATGACACACCTGATTCTACTCCCAATTAGGGGGCTGACATGGCAGCCCACTCTTTTCATGGACGGCTGCCAAGGACTGCAAGGCAAATTAATAACCCCCCATGACTCGTAACTCGTCTATTTGGGGCTCTTCAATATATATATATACTGTATATATATGTAATAAAATATATTATTATATATATTTTTTGCTATTTAAACTAGTAACTACACTTTAAAAGTAGTATGGTAGTCCTCAATTCCCCCTCAGGATTATTGGTATATTATCTTAGTACAGTAGTGGAACAGAAAACTTATATACCACACACATACGGTGAACAGTGGACAAGTAGAATGACAAGTAGATGGGATTCATGTCATTGGAGGGGAGATCATCATCATCATCATCATCACACCACACACCACACCACCACAACTAAATGCACATATCCACCGGCACTCCTTCACTTTATATTTATATTGATAATGTGCAATAGTCTTGAGTACTTTTCTAGTTATAGGTTATTTATTTATTTTATCTTTTTTAATCTCATTTGTCATGTACATATATGTTACCCCTGCCCTTTACTTCGACCTCGTGCCCTTATAAAGTCTTATCTGTTTGTGTTAAAGTCTTATCTGTTTGTACGTAGTTGTTGCTTGCCTTGCCACAAGAATTTCATTGTCCAGAATGACCTTGTGTTGTACTGTACATTTGACAATAAAACACTTTGAACTTTGAACTTTGAACTTTGAACATATGATCATCTTATCTGATCTTATATCAGCTGGGAGATGCTGAATCCCCATGTGACCCTGTCAAGGAAAAACGTGTAAAACAAATGGATGGATGGATTTCCTTGAGGGTCTACGGTGTAACATGCATTCATGTGTTGCATTCATAATACGTATGTATTATGAATGCAACACAATGGATGCATTTGTTTTAATGGATCAATTGCTTGTGCTTGTTGTGTTGTGTATAGTGCAGTATAGTACAGTCGCACTTTGCAATTCATTCATTGCACCACTAGGTGGCAGTCAAGGCTAAAAATAAATCATCTTTTGTAAGGGAAGATAAATAAAAAATGCTTGGTTGTCTTTTTTTTTTTGAGATGCTCAGAATTGCACCCACTAGGAACAAGTATTTTTTGATGAGGCTGGCACCACAATAATTCTGGCTTCATCACAGTCATAAAGATGTTATTCATAACAAGCCACCTCAAATATATTTGGAGTACAGTATATTTGATTCTCGCACTTGGGCATACCTGGAGATCAGAGGGGCCCTTGACATATAGACATACAGTAAGCCTATACATTTTGAGAATGATACACAATTATGTAATTATAAATATATTAGCATATGTTAACACACAGTAATACAAAACAAAATGTGAGAAACTGTGATGACATCAAAAGATGGCTTGGAAGTCTTGTCAGGTGAAAAAATGCCACCGAAAATCTTGCAAACATCTTGTGTGAAACCTCGACCCTTCTTTTTCCATAGCGACCCATAGCAACGCATAGCAACCATCAAAATTCACATTCCCTATTGTTGTTGTGACTGTGTTCCTTTCATAGTTTTCTGAATATTGGAGCCAGGGGCCAAGTCGAGATAGATACATAAGCAATTAAAAGACAATAAAGTCCACAAGAAAATGTGTTGATCACAAGTACTGTAGCAGTGTATGTATGAAGTAAAAATAAATAAAATAAATAAAATAAATAAAATAAATAAATAAAATAAAATAAAATACAGAAAGAAAGTCATATAGACACAGACAAACCTTGCTTTTTGGGGATGCGTGGGATGGTGGGTATCCTGGCTTGTGTTCTTGGTGTCTTGCCTCAAATCAATAGAAAGCTTTACACATTTGGTTCCCAGAAGCAGAATAAATGTGTTTGTAGTTTAGCAGCAAGTCTCACTGATCAGCTTCGGGTCAGAATGGAACTCTGGCATGAAGCTGATGTACAGTATATAAAACCTTTTTATATACAGGAGCTGGCCCTGACAATTGGCAAGTCAAAACCTAAACACCCCCCACCTGGCTCACCCCTGTCCCTCTGTCCTTCTCAATATCCATCCCCCTCTGAGCTCAACCTCAATTCTATGGCTCCGAGGGCCAATGGAAATCTGTAGCTCTTGTTTCGCCAACCAACTATTTATTCAGCTTTTATAGAATGTTTGACCTCTTGGAATTGATTTCCTGATGGATGGTAATATATGACAAGCCAGCGAATTGTGATGCTGGAAAAGCACCATATAAAAGCAAGCAGGGGTCCTGGCAACTGGACTCTCTGTTTGACAAACTCAGGTCTTGGATCGAGGATTGGCTGTGAGTTATAGGTGCATTACAGCGACACCAGATGTGTGATGTCACTGTAATAGATCACAACCTACAGATACAGATAACGATTTTGACAGTACCCTCATCTCCCAAAACCTCATCTTTGAAACTAGTGGCATCTTTGGTTATTGAAAAATATAATAAATAAATAAAATCAATAATAATAATAATAATAATAATAATAATAATAATAATAATAATAAATACATTTATACGATAATATAAATAAATAAATAAATAAATAAATAAATAAATAAATAAATAAATAAATAAATAATGCGAAAATCTCCGTCCTTCTGTATGTCCTTCCGTGTGTCCTCCGATTATCTCGACAACCGTTCATCCAGTCGACTTCACACTTGACGGGTGAATTGCTGGGGACCCAAGGACATGCAGTGTAGAATTTGGTGCAATTTGGACACGTGTAATATTAATCTAATAATTAAGATCTGTTTTTGTCGGCATTGCTAATTCATGAATGTGGAATCCGGAGCAAAGGCAGGAAGGAAGAAAGGAGGAAGAAGGGGGGAGTGAGGACGGATGGAAGGAGGGAAGGAAGGAAAATCGGATGGGAGGGAGGAAGGAGAGAAGCATAAAAGAATGAAGGGAGGGAGGGAGGACGGAAGCAAGGAGGGAAGAAGGAAGGAAGGCAGGAAGGCAGGAAGGAAGAAAGGTCCTCTGTCCTTATTATCCCGTTCCGAACAGGCATGTTTTGAACAGGCACCGCAGGAAGGAAGGAGGGAAGGAAGGAAGGAGGGAAGAAGGAAGGAAGGATGGACGGGAGGAAGGAGGGAGAGAAGGATAGAAGAATGAAGGGAGGGACGAAGGAAGGAGGGAAGGAGGGAAGAAGGCAGGAAGGAAGAAAGGTCCTCTGTCCTTATTAGCCCGTTCCGAACAGACATGTTTTGAACGGGCACTGCACTAGCAATAATAATAATAATAATCATCATCATCATCATCATAATAATAATAATAATAATAATAATAATAATAATAATAATAATATAGCTGCAGGCAGCAATGCATTGGGTCCAGGTTAGTCTGTGTGTAAGGACTAATACAAATGTATGTAAATGTATATATTCCACATGAAACCCTTCCCTGTTGCCACTGAAATGCCTCTTCCTTTTTCAAACGAAGCTGTCTGAGTTTGGCTGAGAACCAGGGCTTGTCATTGTTATAACTTAGTCTGGTGCGTGTCTCGGAGGGAACGGGTACAGTGGAATATATAGATAGATAAGATATATGCAGTATGACATAGTAGAACAGTGGTGTTGAATACGTTAGATATATACCGTAGAAGACTATGAACATGAGCAGCAACAGCAGTAGGTAGTGCAGATACGGTATAGTGCAGGTGTAAGTACAAGTACTGCTAGTAGTAAGATGTTATACACAGAATGAGGTATGAAGTATGATATGAATCTCTCATTGCAAGCTTAGCATTTGCATCTGGGGGGATATGAGCACATTTATAAGGACATAAACATGTTTTTTTATTAACTTATCCCACAAAAATGGACCGACGTGGATCAAACCCTGACGACGGGGTGTCCGAACTGCCCCGAATACAGCTATCATTCATTCGTGTCCGTGGGTTCGACGGTTTCCGAACACCAGACACTTGGACGGCCGTTTTGTTCTGAACGAAAACACCTGCCCCTTCGGGGGGTCCGGTTTAATCGCAGCAATTGTACCAATTACACAAATTACAGTTTCCAGAGTTCTCGTGAAACACAATGGAAATGCTATTTCCGTTTTCAAATAAAGGAACTAAACTAACTAATTGCACCAATGCCAATGCCAATGACAGGTCAATCAAAGTGGTTATTTACACAAAACGCAGTGCATTCACAATGGTGGAGAAATTATGAAGACACAAGATAATGCAAGATAAGTCTTTTATTGAACAGTTGGCCAAAACATTTGGACAAAGCCAAATGTTGAGCCGGTATCATGCGGTGGAAAAGCGCCAAGGTACCGTAACAGACCTTGTGACCACCGACACAAATTACAGTTTTCCGAGTTCCCATGGAACGCAGCATCACTCTCGTCTCGACCCGGCACAGGTCGCGCGTCCTATGTGACGATGCCCCCCAGAGCCACACCCTGCACATATATATCATAGTGGATGATGATGGATGGTTTGGATCAAACTTGGGCCACACCATGTGTGGACTGCCCGGAATACAAATCGTGCCAGATGTTATCACATTATATTGACATGTGATAATGTCCAGAAGAAAAACAATCAAAAACAGGAAAAAAGCAGGTTGGACCCCTAATGTATATGATCATTATATTTTGTAATATAGACTTGAAGAAAGATGACAATGTATATGTTTAGCATGTATTGCAAAATATATTTTCACCCCTACCAAATATTTAAATGTATTATTTATCTATTTATTTATTTATTTATCTATCTATTTATCTATTTATTTGTTTATTTGTTTATTTGTTTATTTGTTTATTTGTTTATTTATTTGTTTATTTGTTTGTTTGTTTAATTTATTTATTTTTACATAATATAATAATTAATATTAATATATTAATAAATAATATATTACATGTCTTAATTATGTGTTTTTAAATATGTTCCTTCTATGCGGGTGGTGTGACCACTGAGATGCATTGTGCCCTCCAACATCACTGTGAAGTGCATCTCGTTACCATGTGAAAAATGAGGGGAGCCGAGTAATATATCAGATTATACTTAATCCTTTCTCAGACTGGATTGTCAATGTCCTCATGAGCACCCAGAGGGCCATAACAGATTTAACTCTTCGCCTTTTCCACCAATAAATTTGAGTATCTTTTTCTCATGCCCTCCACGGCTTCGGCGGTCCACTCGGAACCAGGAGACCGGGTGGGACCATGTGATAAATTTGGCGACTATTTCTGCCTGCGCGCTAATGATGGACTGGCACGCAAGCAGGTCGTTAGCCAGCCCACGCGAATTAGCAGGTTGCATGCGAAGGGCTTGGGATCGGGCCAAGCCACAGAATAGTTGGGTCATTTTCATTCTGCCCCTTTCCCTCCACGGCAGTACCATTGCAGGGAGGCGAAAGCGCAGATAATCTCATTAGTAAAACATAACTTTTGTCAGAGACTTTAATCTAAGCCCTGACGAAGCATTTGCAGTGTGGACCGAATTCACACACGCAGACCCCATGCCTGTCCAAATTTGTTAAACTATGACAGACTATGTCGATGCTGCAATGCCCCTTTGCTCTTCACTCGGACATCAGAGCGTAACGTTTCACAATAAATATCGGAGGTTTGTGTGGACGTTTCCACACCCGCTCAAACCACTTAGGTTGTTGAATTGGTGTTTTGAGTCATTTTTGCTCCTTTTCTGACCTTTGACCCGACCCTGGTATGAAGTAGGAGACGACCCCGAGGTGGCACGATCTCCTTAGCACTAATAAGTATCTTCCAATCCTGTGGGTTTAAAACCACAACAATGTTGATCTGAATTGTCATCAGCAAGGGTTTGGCCATCTCTGGATAACTTCAAATCAACCATAGCAACCGAGGGCAACTAATATCTAAACTAGACTGTAGTGGTGGTGGAGTTTTTTCTCTCTCCAAGAAATACAAATATTTATATCAATTCAAAACAATTCTTGACGTAATCTCTACATTATCGACTTTACAAATTCTCTTTGACACGACACTAATCAATCTCTCTAAGTCGGGGCTATCGTAGTTCCAGGATTTTTCAGGCGATTTGGAGCCCTAATTGTATTTGACTTTCACAAGTGTGGAATGTTCTAGTTAAGTGCCGAGACAAATCTGGGTGGTCTGGAGATTGGTGAGGTGCAAGGGACCAACAAATGATTAATCCCCTTAATAAAGCGACTATGATCGCCTCAACCCGGGGGCTGCTTCTAGTTTCTTAATCATGGGGTTTAAGAGGCTGCTGACTTGAGACCCGAGGCCAACGCAGTCTTTTCATCACACAGCAGAGGGTGCTGCTCGCCTCTCTCTAAAAGCAGCAAACTCATGTTAGGGTTTGTTTATTGACAATTAACCCAAACCTTTGCATTGCTGTTCTTTGAAGTATATAACATTTAAAAAGGACAGCTACAGTGAGCTCATGGCCAATTCCATGGCTGTAAGCAGACTGTATAAGATTGATCATTGATTTTCAGACCAGACGGCATATGGAAAGTACTGTATGTGTTAAATGCAGCAGTGACTTGTATAACTGTTGCTGTTGTTTTAAGTGCAAATTAAAATAGCGTGGCCCGACTGAATTCAGCATCTGGTTTGTTCAACAGAATCCCACGGCGCTCATTGGAAATTCAGTCTGGATGCAGTCGGAACATAAGGCCGCTTAAAAAATATACTGCATTTTGAGGTGAGGACGCAGGCGCTGGAATGTAAATGTAATAACAGAACAAGCCTTCCTCCCGGACTGCTTCCCCTCCTTTTGACACGACCCTCCCAGCTCACAGCTGTAAGGCCAAAAGCAATTGAAAGTGTCCAGAAGTCTGTTTCATGCAAAGAGAAGAGAAACAATCTGGTCTGCCTTTTCTTAAAAGGACCCAAACCAGCCAAGATTTGATGTATTCTTCAACGTTCTTGTAGGACTGTCTGTACAATTCCAAATCCAAAAAAGAAAAAAAATCTGTCATATCCTTAAAATACAAAAAAGCACCTCCAACTAATATAATATAGTATAATTAGCAGAACCACTGTATGTGGGCTTGTCACCTGGTCATCCGTCAAAAAGCCATAAACTTGAACCCTTAGGAAAGCCAACATATGGAATGTTTCAAATCGAGCTGGGCAGTAGAACACCTTGAAGGAATGCATCCGCAGAGGTTCCCAAAGGTCAATGTCTTTGACACCAGTGATCTACCTTCCATGCTCTTCCAAATTCTAACCTTGCATCTGGGAAACTTCACCATTGGGATTTGTCCTTCATTGCTGGGGAACCCAGTGTCCTGTGGTCTTTATGTAGTTAGCAATCTAAGAGTTGATATGGTGGATTGATGGTATTTGTCTGTATGGAAATGTAGAGCAACCTAAGCTATTAAGCAACAAATGGAAAGTGCCTGCAGCCTGGATAGGAAGCATGAAAGATAATATATGCATTGCGCAGTGTAATTAGGTGCTAGACCCATGGGAAACACAAAATTAACTGTCAAATTCTTTCTACAGAAATCATTTATTATAATTTCTGCACCAGTAATTTTGAACATTTTTCACATCAATGACCCTCAATTACAGTAGATACCAATTAGGACCCAATTTGATAGGATTTTGTCTATGGGAGATCAATCTGAGAATAATTTTATTGATACTGTAGATATGATTTAGTCCAAACTTCCATACCAGTCTATGCTATTGTTGTGTGGGGATAACAGTGAAGCTCGGATCAAAACAGTCGTTATTATACATTATCTGATGGTGCTAATGTCTAGTGTAAATTAAATAATAGTGAAGTTTAACAATTAATCATTTTGCTGGGGACTCACCGGAACCTCTTGAAGGACCCCTAAAGGTCCCCGGACTCCACGATGAGAACCTCTGCAGTAGGCTACCATTGTGTTGTAAAATGTCCAGTCTGTGCTTAAGTCTGCGGTTGATGTTTTGATTGAATTTTGATGCATTGGATGATGCATGCGCTGGGACTTTGTCCAGCACATTCTCTACATTTGGGCTCATGAAGTGAGCCGGCGCTCTCAGTCATCATGGCAACTGGCAATCCATTCAAAGAAAAGTATAATCTGCTATATCACTCTGCTCCCCACAGTTGTCAAATGGTAAATCATATGAATTCCATAGGCAGAGCTTGGTGTGATTCAAGTCGGGGGCACATTGAACTAGAACTGAGCATGAACTAGGACAGGTCAGAGGTCGTGCCACTGTGAAAATCGCATCAGCACACAGATACACACAACAACAACAGCTCTTGTTCACTTTTTCGACCAAATGTTTTGAAATATGTGTTTTTTTGCATACTGCGTGTTGATCCGCTTTACTGCCAGGTCATAATTCAGCTGTGAAATCCATGACGTGTACAAAGCTCTCCCAAACAAATGTAAAAAATGAATGCCCGCCAGCTGCGGTTTCCTCCGTGGGGTCAGTAGGAAGGAGCCAGCTGGAAATCTCCTGCAGATGTGATTGCATGACTGGCCGGTGACAAGTTATAAAAGGAGAGTCTCCGGGGCACCCGAGTGAGCGCCCCCCCCCCTTCCCGCCGCCGCCCCCCGGAGACAGAGGGATCAAGCATCAGGAGAGGGATAGGGAGAAGAGCAGAGCGGGGTCTTACCTTAAAAGGCAGAATCCAGAGGACTGTTAGCCATAACACTAGGAATGTGCTGCTCTGACCTGAGCATTGTGTGCTTTCCTGTCTTCCAGCTCTTCATGGTCATTCAATCGCTTACAGGTTAAAATAAAGTTATTTAACAAATGCACTTAAGGTAATTAAACGCTGTAATAAAATGTCATTGCGGAGCTGTCTGTAATAA
This sequence comes from Cyttopsis rosea, assembly GCA_900302355.1. Classification (NCBI taxonomy): domain Eukaryota; kingdom Metazoa; phylum Chordata; class Actinopteri; order Zeiformes; family Parazenidae; genus Cyttopsis; species Cyttopsis rosea. Next base: position 23,579 of record OMKR01100187.1, read on the forward strand.
ATGAGCCTGTGTAGGAAACCAGGCGGTCAGGGGAACATCAACAGCACACTTCAAGGATCCTGTTAATGAAAATATGCTATTACAAAGTCCTTTCGCAAATATATGATTTGACTCAGCCTAAAGGAACCTGCCGATACAGACCACCAGCTGATAACCTCAGTGACCGGCCCTTGTTATGATCCTACGGCTCCCATTAGAAGCGACAGATATGTTGGTGAGCCGCGAGAGGAAAAGAGGGCAAGTGATGTCACCGGTGTCTATTAAGAGAGATACCAGCTTACAGGCTATATCACCCTTCCCTCCAGGCATCGAAGGAATTCCCGAGGAGACCACTTGGAAGGAAATGGAGCAAAAACAAATGTATAAATACCTCGACTTATGTGTGAATATAGACTGTGAAAGCTGAGCCAGGGGCTCCGTTCGAAATATAGCCCCGGATATATTATAAGGACTGACACGATTTGATCCCCCTTTCATCCCCATGTTTTTCTCTCTCTCCGTAGAAGGACATCTCACGTGCAGCAGTCGCGAAGCAAGATTTACATTTACATTCCAATCTGAAGCTATTCAGCCGATATCATGTTGTTTGTGGGGGGGAATCAGAAAAAAATAAAAAAACCTCTCTGAATAATGAATGGTTTGTTTGCAGTGCAGGGGGTGTCAAATGTTAATCAGCTTAAAAACGACAAACACCGACATTGTGATCCCGGGGAATCCTCCCAATTCCGTCCATTACTGTAGTGCAGGGAATGTCACCGAGTGCAGCCTCAAAATGTGGACATGTAGGTCACCCTCCGTGAAGTCAAGGCGGGATTATTTTGGGAGAGTAGTGGTATGGCGGTGCAGTTTGTGAGTCATCAAATCATTCTAGCATGTTGTTGGCACAAGGGAAGGGATATACTGTGTAAACTGGGCCAAATAGCATTGCTGTTTATGAGATTCTTGTGTTACAAAATAAAACATTACTGGATACCTTTTATATATTTATTTGGCTGTATTCATAACTGGATGTTAAATGGTTTTTATATTATATTGGAGAGATGACATTACACGACTTTTTCATGTTTGATGCACCCCCACTGTTAAAGAATATTTATTACAGAAAAATAAAACCAGTTACAGCAATGATGCATTGAAAGTTTCTACCAAAGGTAATTTGGCAAAATTACTTACAGGCTGCTTCGATTGGCGTGGTGTGTTTCAAGAAATACTGTGTGCATGTTCAATGATGACCCAGCAATTTAGCGTGTGAGAGGTGGCAAAATGATTTCTGCTTTGTGGCGGAAATAGCATGAAGCCAGCGGTCACCGTTAGAGGTGAATTCAATTTGCATTTCGACGTTTTGTTTCGCTCCGCTGTGTGTTGTGGAGCTGCAAAAAAAATAAAATAAAAGCAGGGTCTGGCTTCTGTCATTTGCCATCCGCCTGCTCCTGAGGTGACGCGGCTCCAGCGTTTAACCGTCGTCCTCTCAGCGCAAATCCGGTGCTCACGTGCGGAAGGATCCGAGCCCGCCTCTATGGTTACCGTCGGCCAAACAGCGGTCAACAGCTCCGTCAGGCCAAAGGTGTCTGTTGTCTGCGAGGGAGTGCGTGTGAGACAGCTCGCCCCTGCACTGCATCAACGCTGCCCTCCCACTACTTTTTATTCACCCCCCAAGAATAAACGCTCTCACTCGACGCTACTCGCCTGTGTGTGTGTAAACGGGAAGGTAGTTTAGGCTTCCACGTTGATAAATCAACAGATCTGGGAAGCTCTTGGATGCCACCGCCAGATGCCAAAAAGAAACTCTGCACGAAACCCTCGGTGCTCAGGCCCGGATTCGCCTTAATCGCGTCAATTAAGTTTTACGACCCGCACCGAGGTCTCATATCGTTCCCCAATGAGTAAAAATCATCGTCGTTTCTTTGAGAATCCTCGCCCGTGTCATGGATGTTTCCGATTGTCAGATGGAAAACTGCCGTAGCTATGTTCGGGTGCATGTTTTGGTGTCAGACCGTGAGCGGGGAAGACAAGAGGAGCTTTATGCTACGGCCCACATCTCTGCTGCCTCCATCTAGGGCCAGAGAGCGGGGAAATGTCTTATTAAAGTTTCCCTGTTATCCGCCTGACCGAGCTCAGGGTCCTGCTATGTGGGGCTCCTTCACTAACACCTCCATGTGAAAGACAGTGTGCACATTATTCCGCTCCCTCGTGGATCCGCGGTGGAAAGCTTTTGCTGGGTCTGAGTTCTGCTTTCTTTGGCACCGGTGGCCTACGGGGCCAAAGCTTATTCATCTGTAAACTGACAGCTTCAGCTTTGCCCAAGGAAACCGAGGAGTTGGATTCCCCGGTTCGCGATGTTGAGCGTTTGGAATAACATTCACAACATGTTCCTGAATGATTTTTCGGTATGCGCGAAGAAAAAAAGTGGCTTTTCACCTCTTTATTCCTAATCTTCATTTTAGTTTATTCTGCGTGGGGGAATTGTTTTGCCCCAACATTTGTTAAGCTTGTTTGACAACCGAAAAGTCGGATAAGAGGAAACCAATGTAAACTGGTTTTACTGTGGTGGAATTTTCGAGAATACATGATAAATCAAGGTTTATCATGTGTTTACTGTTATGATCATGCTCGTTCCCATGGAGGACTAAACTATTGAATCAAAGTCAAAAAGTCAGTCTAAAGTAATTAAGCTTTTTTCAGTTCTCTTTTTTGGGGGGCCAGGCAAGCAGTCACTTGGGATAATTACAGGCACCGGGGTAGTGGTGACACCCATGTCACCGCCCTCTCTGGTGAACCCGCTTCTCCAAAAAAGGGTTTCTCACACAGGAAAACCATTACACTTATGTGATTAGCTCCTCAGTAGAAAGATGTAAAAGCGCATGAAAATATTAAAAAGTTAATTTCATAGGTGACATTAGTTCTTATGGTTGTGATAGGTTGTTTTCAGGGGGGGGGGAAACAATCCTATCCCAATTTAAAGAAAAACATAAAAACAACAAATATGAGATAACCTTAGAGCATAAGAGAAAGAGTCAGGAAATGGTGTGTGTGTGTGTGTGTATATGCTATACTATATGATAACTGGTGCTCAGGAACGTCAGGAATCTAAGTCAGTTGGATGCTCGCTTTCCGCAGGACAAGCTGTTACCTTGGCCCTGAACCTATCGTAATAAAAACAGTCCAAAAGGACTATTTGAACCTTCCATCTCTGGTATTTTCTGCTCTGCCCTCAGGGTCAGGAAAGACTAAACCAGCAACAGGAGAAGGGAGGCCAGGACCGCCAGTAGCCTACAGTACACATGCTTCAGTTGCGTAATTCGGATGAAAATTCCAGAAAGATCTCCTCTCTACGCGTACAGAATTGAAGTTATGTTCATGGGGAAAAACGTACATAATTTGCAAATAACAATAATCCATAGATATCATGAATCCATCTCAAATCACGAAGCCAACTGGTCTCTCAAAGTTAAGTTAAGTTTGTGGTGTTTTAGAGTTGTTCAACAATATGGAGGCAGCGTTCAAATTTAACATATGTTGAGTATTTGTATTGGATTTCATGAAACACTCTGGTATTTCCTGATGTTCCAATCCAAAAGCCTTGGCATTTCCACAGAAATACTTCTAACATGTTACACAACATGATGCTTGGCTGTGACCACAACATCTTCTGTAAGCTGTGAGGAGCTTACTAGGGCTCCACGCCTGTTATCAAGTCAAGGATGTACCAGTGCAGGCACTAGCATAGTAATTACCTTGACAGTAAAGGTTCCATTACTCATTCTCAAAGGTTATATTTTTCGGCTATGCCTTTACAAACTCCTTACGCGCTACTGCGGGGAATTTCCAATGGCTACGGCATCCGCGACGACGAGGGTTTTCTTGCATGGCTAAATGTCCTTGTCTCCCCCTAACATCTGGTTTTACGAACGGCATGAGACGCCTGGTCTTGGCGGGTCATGGATGTTTATGGACATTCGGAGGTCTCTGAGGGGTTTGGAGAGGTTCGCCACATCGGCCAGCGCCGTGACAGAAATGGAAATCAAACCCATCCAATTATTTGCATGTAAATTAGCTCGCTGACACAAACACTCCTACTATGTTGATGTAGTGTGTGATGGGGGCCCAAGAAAGGCTTCCTGGAGCCTAGCACTGACATGTTGAATGGTGCAGGGCACGCCAGGAGGGGCCTGGCTTTTATTTTGGATTTGAATGTGTGTGTTAAATATCTTGTATTGGCTAACCCTGCATACGGCTGCATCGAAGGGCCCGTGGAGGTTTGAGGAGGCTCCTGCTGCGAGGGGGTGATGGGGTTCAAGAGACTATTGCTTTATCACGGAAGAGTAAACATATCTCTAGTATCGCTGGTTCTAGGACAAGGCTCATCCATCGCTCAGCACTATACAAAATTTGCCTGCCGGTGGTTGTTGAATATTTTACTGCTCCATGCCGCCATACTTTTGTGGTGGGTCTAAGACTATGCCTCTCCCCCTTTCAGAGAAAACAGCTGATGTCTGGTCCCGAACACTTGTGCACTGTGGCCGGAATTCAAAGAATTTTAAAGACCCCTCCTCTGCTTGTTCCATCCACCCGGTGGGGCAGATGAAAGCTGCACTCCCACTGCAGCACAAAACTCACAGAACAGAACTCAAGGAATCCCAGAGGCGAACAAATACATCCATTCTCATCACCTTTCTGTTAATCTGAAGATTGTATTTCTAAACTGCCCCCTCTCTCCACCGGCAAGAAAATAGGCAACGTAGGACAAATGAATTTATTTGTGCTGTAATATTAAAAACACAAATATGCATAGTGTTCTCTGAAGTACTCACAAGGAAAACAATCATGTGACAAACTAAACAGTGCTTTGTTAAACACAATTAAAAGTCACACAAAATGCATATTTTTATGGAGAAACAAGAGTTTGTGGAAAGAAAAAGCTAAAGCTACAGTACATGAACACTTTAAATTAATCATGTATATATGCTGCAGAATTCAATATAAGAACGCAAACCTATTATTTGATATTTGAGTAATTAAATCGCTAAATCAAAGGCACAATGGCTGTGTTTGAGTTATGTATTCAATAGCGCATGCACCTTAAACATGCTAGCATGACTGATAAAAACAAGAAAAATAATCAACATTATGGAGAAGCTGGAACAGCTCTCCGTTTGGACAATAATCAACATAAGCAGCTCGGCCTATTTATGCTCATTCCATCACAATGATATTTCCAGACACCATTCTGATTGCTTTGTGAGTCCTCATAATTATAGTTCATAAATTCCCTTTTGTCTCGCAGGAGGCCTCGGTACTGCTCATGGCCTGCTCTTGGCTGTGGGCTTGTCCATTATGTTGAGCACCTCATCCAGGATGGATGGGCCCAGATCAAGTTCAAGGGAGAGGAGAGACCCGGTAATCTGGGTGAGGGAATCCCGTGATGCACTCTTGTTCTTGCTGAACTCAAAGTCAAAATCACAGATGCGTCCTTCCTCCACCCCGCTATCCCTGTCCGCCCAATCTCCATTGCAATGGGACAGCTCCTTCTCGTAACCCAGAGTAATATCGTTGCTGAAGCATCCAAAGCGGTTGTAGTTTCCATTGCCACTGAGGCTGCCGTTGCCCGTGCAGATTTCATCTCCATGCCTGTTACTCCCGCAGCTTCCTTTTCCGTCAAAGCTATCGCTGCTTGTGTCGCTGCTTGTGTCGCTGTTCAGGCTTCCATTTGTTTTGTAGCTGCTTTTGCTTTTGCTGTGGCTGTTTATGTGAAAGGGCTTTTCAGACCTGTTCTCACTTTTGTTTATTTTGTTTGCGTTGGAGACCCTCTTCGATCGGGATTTCTCCAGCAAATCCAGAAGGACATCAGGTTTTGATTGGATATCTGCAGAGGGTCGTGTGGTGTCATCGCCAAAGACTTCCATGGAGCGTAACAGAGCATCCATCTGCAGGATCTGTAGTTGCTCGGTCCTGTCTTGGTTCATGGGAGTTGTAGGTCCAACTATGTCCCCCAATGGTTCCGGGGGCAGTGGAAAAGCGGTCGAGGAGATCATGGGCAGGGTGAGTGCTTGGCAACCGCCAATCGTTGGGAGGGAGATGGCGTTCTTGAGAACCGGAGATGGGGTCTCAACAAAGGCAGCATCAGAGGTGCTGTTTGTTCTCTGGAAGTCACCTTGCAAGCCAAACTGAGGGTGGATCAGCTTTCCCTTCCCCGGCAGGAGCTCAAAGTTCCCTTGAAGGAAGGACATGTCTCCAAAGGCATCTCTCTCGCCACCCCTCCCAATGTGGATGGTGTGACGAAAGTCCCCCAGTGGCGGACTAATCATGTCGGGGGACAAAATATCTCTCAAGCGACATTTCTTCCCCTTCTTAGTGTTGGTTGGCTTTAGGTAGATGGGTGCTTTGGCCGGCATGGTTGTAGATGCTGTACAAGTTTAACTGGAGTACAACAGTATGGAGCACTTTATACGTATTGAATGCTAGACAGTATACAGTGTGTCCTTGGGAAGACACTCGAGTTACATTCTCTGTGATACTCTGGTCATGTGCAATTCCAGAAATAACTTCAGTCGCTGTGTCATTGATCTGGAAATGAGATTCCAAGAGCCACTGCTGAGACTTGGGGTTGTAGAAAGGTCGACTGGCGGCTCTTCTGAAAGACAGAAAAAGAAATATTTTTCCAATCAGTAACGCTAGTTTAAACCACTTGGCTGAGCTTGTGAAACAACTGCTTTATTGCTCTACACTGCATTCAAATCCCATTCAATGACAGATTTACTGAAGCGTCATTCCCTCCGGACCTTCACCTGGAACTTTGCACTACTGATCCACTGTACAACTGTTCTTGTGACTGCCATCCAGATAAAGAAATCTGGTCACCAACACAAGTCACATAAATAAGACCCACAGCTTGCACAAAACATCCTCATCATCCCCTTGCATCTGGAAGGGAAGTCAGAGCCAGAGCAGCGGTGGGGTTTAGGTCCCATCCAAGCCCCAAGCCCATGGCCGCTGCTCCACTCGCATTCACATCTCCACACATGAGCCCCCGTCAGCCTCACAGCTCTTCTGGACGTGCTAATGTGGAACAGCTGGACGACAGATTGGAAGAATAGAAGGCGAAGGGGACTTTCGTAGGATCAGAGTAGGGCAGCCAGGTTCTGCCTCTAAGACATGCAAGAAGATAGAGAGAGATGGAGTACAGAGGA
>OMKR01100230.1:0-14592 GCA_900302355.1 Cyttopsis rosea
GAATGTTCTTTTATACACTCAATACTTGGTTGGTGCTCCCTTTGCACGAATTATTGCATCAATGTGGCATGGAGGCGATCAGTCTGTGGCACTGCTGAGGGGTTATGGAAGCTCAGGTTGCTTCGATAGTGGCCTTCAACTCGTCTTTATTGTTGGGTCAGGTGTGTCTCATCTTCCTCTTGACAATACCCCATAGATTCTCTATGGGGTTCAGGTCAGGCGAGTTGGCTGGCCAATCAAGCTCAGTAATACCATGGTCAGTAAACCATTTACGAGTAGTTTTGGCAGTGTGGGCAGATTCCAAGTCCTGCTGGAAAGGGAAATCAGCATCTCCATAAAGCTCGTCAGCAGACGGAAGCATGAAGTGCTCCAAAATCCCCTGGTAGACGGCTGCGTGGACTTTGGACTTGATAAGACACAGTGGACCTACACCAGCACATGACATGGTACCTCAAATCATCACTGACTGTGGAAACTTCACACTGGACTTCAAGCAACTTGGATTCTGTGCCTCTCCACTCTTCCTCCAGACTCTGGGACCTTGATTTCCAAATGAAATGCAAAATTTACTTTCATCTGAAAAGAGGACTTTGGACCACCGAGCAACGGTCCAGTTCTTTTTCTCCTTAGCCCAGGCTTCTGACGATGTCTCTGGTTCAGGAGAGGCTTGACACTAGGAGTGTGACACTTGTAGCCCATTTCCTGGACACGTCTATACGTGGTGGCTCTTGATGCACTGACTCCAGTCTCAGTCCCCTTCGTGTGAAGCTCCCCCACGTTCTTGAATCGGCTTTGTTTGACAATCCTCCCAAGGCTGCGGTCATCCCTGTTGCTTGTGCACCTTTTCCTACCACACCTTTCCCTTCCAGTCAACTTTCCATGAATATGCTTTGATACAGCACTCTGCGAACAGCCAGCCCTTTCTGCAATGAGCTTCTGTGGCTTACCCTCCTTGTGGAGGGTGCCAATGACTGTCTTCTGGACAACTGTCAAGTCAGCAGTCTTCCCCATGATTGTGGGTGTGTGTGCTGAACCAGACTGAGAGATTAAACGCTCTTTGCAGGTGTTTTGAGGTAATTAGCTGATTAGAGCTCTTCTCAGGACTGTGTGGGCGTGTCCAGGGGTCCTTGATTGACATCTCTGTGGCCCTCTGTGAAATATTTTAATATTTTGAGATACTGGATTTTGGGTTTTCATGAGCTGTGAGCTGTAATTATCAAAATTTGAATAAAGATAGAATATATACAATTTTCACTTTATTTTCTCTATTATTACTTTTTTTAATGGGATTATACACTAATTAAAACATACTTATGAATATTATATCCCATTCCATTCCATTTCTGCCAAGTCCGTTCCACAAAATGCCACTAATTATACACACTGCACCTTTAAAACAAGCTTCAGAATCATTTTGATGCTACACTGACTTGGAGAATGGCACCTCTTTCATTCCCACCCACATCCCCAACACCTGTTCTGGCACTATGTAACTTTGGTGTTCGGCTACGAAACTGTGGGAAAAGTTTGTTACGCATTATGGCACTAAGTCACTTGTCACTACGGACATTAGTCACTACGGACATTAAGGTTGCCGCGGTTACTGATGTTACACGGTGTTCGGGCATACACCGATGATTACATTACGAGAGAAATAAAACCCATTTAGTTCATTTTTGCGTATCAGCGCCCACACTCATCAAATAAAAAAAATCTAATTTGTAAAATACTGAGCGTGTTATCGATACTCAGTCGGACAACGGACACTACAAAACAAAGTGAAAGATCATGCACCAGATCGAAGCACAGTCTGCAGAGTCAGATTTCACTTATCACGGGACGAGAGGAGAGAAGAGGAGAGGAGGGGGCTCTGGACCTTAGATAGCGGGGAGCTCCGTCCCTCAGGGAAGCGGCTCAGAGAAGCGGTGAGGTCCATGCAAGGGGTGCTGTAACCTAGGTGTACATTATATTTGCGTTTGAAACATAAACAGTTATTGAAACGTAACCGATATGGTTCAAATTTGTCCGGTGAAATATATAATGCTCACTTAATAACCAATGCTGCTAATTTTCCCACCTCCATCTATGTTAATGGTTATCAGTTTAAACTCTTAAATGTTATAAATACGAATTTTGTTGCAGAAGGAATGATGAGTAGTTGTTTACAGATCAAAACATGATCGTGCTCCAAAGAGGGGGATTGGTGGGTCTTGTAGAACAAAAAAGCTGTGCTCTTGTCATCCCACAGGTGGTCCACAGGACAGAGTTATTGCAGCAGGATTTGTTGATTAAAGAATGAATAAAGAGCGGCATTGCAGGTCGAGAATTTGAACTTCACTTGCAGATTATCTCTGTCCTTGATGCAATGGCCAAGCATGCTGACAGCACAAAAATGAAAATAAATATATCACAAAATATTTATTTGAAAATATATGATTATACTTTTTACAATTATGAAATGCATCAATAATCACTATATGTTGCAATTATTATGAGGCTAATTATATCTTTTCAGTAAGCACTCAGTACATCAGTAAGTACTCTGTAATTACACTGTAAAACACGGGCTGTATTATAAAGTGTTACCTTTTTTTCTTGATTAACTTGTAATTATGATTGTAGATAAGATTGATATTGATGTTCCAAATCCTTAAAATTGGCCTTTATGAGATGTATTATGATCATCATCATAAATTATGCTTTGTTATGTGACATCTATTGAAATACAGAAGTGTTGGTTGACTACACACAATTTTCCATTCTCATATAATACAAAAATTCTTTTTTTTAAGTTATGCTATGGTATGGATGGTAAGATATCATACTTTAGTCTGATATCACTCTGATATTTTACATTTATATACTATAAATTACTATAGATTTTATACATAGTATACAGACTGAATCAAACTCAACTTAGTGAATTGGAGTCAAATTTGGCAACCCTTCACAACATCCAGCCCTGATAATGAACAGCCTGTGTCAAAGACTCAGGCTTTACTACCTGCAAAACATTAACTGGTTTGGCAACAGAACTACTGTGCTGAACTACAGTGTTATCCCAAAATGCTGGCATATGTTTATTAACTTTATCAATATTACTGATATATTTATTATAACATATTATTATGATTATACTTAATGATATTCATGTATCTAATGTTGACAGAAAAGGAAAAGAAAACACACATTTAAAAAAGGTAGCTTTAGATAATTCCATACAGCACGGTTTAAAAAGAATTCAAAATTATACTGATTTAGCAGACCTCGCCCTAAGGCAGGGCATCCCACAGCCTGAGGGCATCATTGTTACTAACAACAAACACAAAAGCCAATCAATCAATCAATTTATTTGCAAAACTTGTTTTATAATGGTTTCCCAATGCATTTCATGTTTCGAGTTCACTTCAGGTTACTCAGCGAGAGGAGGAAACAGCTTTGATTGGTAGAAGATTTATGCAACAATGCTACTTTTTTCTATTGTAGCTCAGGATATTTTAAACTATTCATGATCGTTGCATTGAAATATGGTCATTAAATTAATATCAATTAATTGTGATCATTGGGAGGGATTTATCATCAGGATTATTCATATGGATCACACAGCTTGATCCATAGCCATCTACTGTCTTTTTTGCTGCCTCCAGGGTGTTCCTGATTGCAGAAGTAGTGACATGTCTGTGGGTTTTCAGATGTGTTTCTGAGTCTATCTTTTCCTTTGTTTTCCTCCGACAGCAAAGCAGGCATTATCAGTTGCAAAGTGCTTCAAGGTTACAAGGCTATGTCTACAAGGATTTTCCAAAATGGTCAATTGGGACAATGAGCACCAATCCTATGTTACACATAGATGCCAGATCGCACAAGGCATGACACAGTTGAGGACAAACCACCACTGTAACTTTTTTTTTAAGTACAGGTATGTGAAAGATATATTTTGATCTTTGCAGCATTTCAATCATTTTTGTTTTTTTGTTTTTTTCCAGACACAACATATCACTTAATTGAGGTGTATGCACCATACTTGGAGAAATTGGTGATATGGTAAGTTGGGATATTACTCTAAACCTTCCCCATGTCTGTTACAAATGTTTTTGGTCTCATTACATTCAATGATGAATCCAATATGGCCCCAGAATCTGAATTACTGATATGGGGAATTGTTTTCTTAATTTCAATGTTTCATTATAGAATCCTGAGATTGTGGTGAAAACAATTGGTGAAATACACTTTCCAGCTGCGTCTTGCGTCTGGGAGCGGTGTATATTAGCTGTGCGCCATGAATATTAAGGTCTGTGAGTCTCAAATCTCTTGTGCTGTCGGGTTGCCAGTTAGGTCAGCTGAGTTTTGTTGGCAGTAATGTTCTGTCAGTAATGGCAGTAAGAAATTGCAGTTTGTACATGGCAACCAACTGTGGTGTCTAATGTTCCGTATATTTAGTGATATTTGATGATGTAAGCTTTGATCTAAAACAGTGAGGACACAGCCGAAATTCCAGTGGGGTGTCTAGACAATAGGGATGCCCCAGGGGACTTCTGGACTGGGAGTCAGATGAGGAAGACATCTCACCACACCACCTCTTTATTGGGGGTCACATGTGAGGGCGAGAGCGAGTTAGGAATGTCAGAAGGTCTGTCAAATGGTCGGGGGTTTTATACCCCTGGTGCAAAATGCTTTATAAGCCTGAATGGGAGAGATCACGGCAGAGCGTGGTTTTCAGACCTTCGACGAAGGTGCTCTCCCCCATGATATTTTTAATTGGGTTGACGCTGAACTTTTCTGTAATAAAATCAAGCTTTATACAATCAAGTCGTGTCGGCGGAGATCCTTTCCATCATCATCTTCACATCACCTCTGAAGGCAGACACAACACAACTCACTTGAAACGGCACTTCACAGCTGATAATTACTGCACTCAGCGGATGGATAAATGGTTATGTGTCAAAAACGGTTTTGAATGCATCTGCATTTTTGCATTTTATTTTACTCGCCATTAAGACGCGAGATGTTTAGCTTAAACAACAGCTTTTGAAACGGGAAAGGCGTATTTTCCTCATTTCACAGGAGCTCGGCTCGTTGATTCCCTCTGCTGCCGTGCATTGAGCTAACACAGTTGGCATGCAGTCCATCGCTATCCGAGTACTGGACACTGGTAGATCCCTGCTGTGTTACACCAGAAATATTCTCTAATTATTTCCCCCGATATTTCTGTTTTCTCACACTACAGACAATTGACTGTTACCTCCTAAGAAAATATAAAGTGGATTGATCAAGTCACGGTGGTTTTAGTGTGAACGGTCACCATGGCCATGCTTCATTTCCACACTGGCCCTTACCCATTGATACTGGTAAGTACCACTCATGCTCTAGCAGCGCAAGGTCCTATTCTGTGACCTGCATTGTCTCCCTACATTGTGCCATTGTCATCACACCCAACCTCTGTATGGTAATCGTACACAGCCAGCCTGGTTACACATGGGCATGGGAACCAGCTGATGCCAATTCTAATTGACAGAGTTGCTTAAAACCTCAAGCAGTGCACAATATAGGCATGCTGCCTTGTACAGTATACCACAATCACTCCGACCTATGCTTTTTGTTCTACTCATTCCCTATCTCTCATTTGCAGATTCATGAAGTCTTCTTCATGCTGTACTATTGAGCAAGTATTTGTAAGAATGTACACTTGGGTGAAGAGGAGATATATTAAGCTATATTAAGTCCATAATGTTGAAAAATGGGAAAATTTGAATCCAAACTTTTTCCTATAAGACAATTAGTGATGCAGCTTCCCATCTTAGGAATTGCTTCACCAGTTAGTCTTCCCTTCAATGATTTGTGCTACTTGATGAGGTTTCGACTCAGTTATAGTAAGGCATTCATTTTGGCCACGGAACACTTGTTTTCACTTTCAAGCAAACAGTTACAGTAGGTGCTTTAAGCTGAAAGACAAGAAGACTCACACACAAAACATGCCTTTGATTTTCTAAAAGCTTTGTTCCTTGTTCCATTGTTCCATTTATTTTGCCCTGAAAGCAAAGCAAACCTCAAGTCCAATGAAAAAACTTGACGTCAAGCAATAAAGCTGCTATGCCACACTGGTATCGGCCACGGTATTTTGATATCACATTGATGCCTTACAATCCTACAGTCTTGCCTTTGACTTTGAATCGGCGTCAATATTGGCTCACGTGTAATTTTAAAAATCAATATAGAAATACACACACATCTTGAAACTTCGCCAGCGTTAATTTGTATGTTTCAAATTCCATGACACATTTTGCCGGACTGCTACATGAGAATGGAGCAACGTGACCAGTCCGCCGAGTATCATTTGGCGTTGTGGAGAGGCCATTTTGCGTATTGAGTGGGTGTGTGACTTGCAATGTGACCTTGAACAAAGAGTTTCACCAGACTTGGAGTGACGCGGGCTGCTCACAGTTTACTTTATGAGATACAGTACAAAACTAAGTAGGCTGGGTGGAGCAAGTTTCAAAGTTAAGCAGTGTAGATTACCTTTGGGTGAGGCTGATGGATAGGGATTAAATGGATAGTTTTAATTTATTTGGGCCCCATCTATATTTAACCCTAACCCTATGTTTAGGTAGGCATTTGGGTACTTACAGTATTCCAATGAATACCTATGTATTTATAGACCTATACCATTTCAATGTTGTGCATGATTCGAAAAGTGAGAGTGAACTTACATTGAATGAAATAAAGTTTTAGATTATACGCTTGTCATTTTTATCCGAAGTTATTTTGAAATATTTAAAGATCATTTAAAGTTGGTGGTTTAAAGACAGATCTTAAACCATCTGCCTGCACACTGTACGGGTTACCCGAGGTAACCTCTTCTATCTGTTTTTGCTGCTGGGTAAACGTAACAAGTAGCATGGCACACAAATTTGATAAAATCATGTGATGATGACTTCTTAAATGGTACTTTTGAAAATAGTTTATCTATAGTTCCTGAATAGTCAGTTTTGCTCTTCAACATGCCATTTCATAAAGTTCAATATCAGACTGTACGACGATAAAGAGGTAGTATTTAGGTAGGTGTTGTTGCCGGGGGGAAAAAAATGTACTTCTGTACAGTATCTGTACTTACTTAAGTATATTAAGTATATTCAACTGTTGACTGTCCACCGCTTCGTCTGAGTCATTGAAATCCCCAGTGTGGCAGGTAATTGTGGCGGGTAATTATGATTAATATCTTTACAGTAGTCCTCTCGTTAAAACCGTTTTAACACCTTCACAAGCCCTAAATATGGCTGTTGATGGTGTGGCCAAGCAGGTACATACAGTAAGGTAAGGTCAGTTAAGCATTTCATAACACCTAGGTAGCCTACTGTATATTCGAAAACTAAAAGGCCCAAAGAACTGGATCTTCCGCAAGCTCTCCAATCTGTGGCTAGCTATTTGAGCGCTTTGACAACATGGTTGCATTTTTGAATGAGCACAGAATATAATATGACTTGTGGAACAACTGGCACTACAAGTTTTTCGTCGCTATGAAGAAAATAGTCCAACCCTATAGTCAGTCACAAAGCAAAAGAATGGGCTTGGTGGCTTCACTTGAGGTGATGCTTATACGTCCAGGTGAAGTTGAGGGATGCACAATTGTGGAGGAATGTTGGGGAGGTTTCTTATATTCATAACAGCCCAAGAGCATAAATGAGTATAAAAGAGTTGACTGCCTACTGATCCTGAATATTAGCAGTGCTGTTCCTAGGGAATTTATTTATTTTTGACATTGAGACGTAGGTCTATTTGGTGTTTTACACAGGATTTCTTTGGTGAGTAATTTATTTATGCAACATTTGATTACAGCAGATGCAGAATATTGTGTGTACTAAATGTGTATATTGTAAAAAAAAAATTGATAAAAAAAGTTACTAAATATTAATGAATGATGAGCAATTCCAAAATTAGTTTTGTTATGCCACCCAGTGTTTTACAATTATGTTTACGCTGACGTGAAAAACCATATTGTTAGTACAGAGTTAAAATTATTTTTTATATCTCAATTATTTCATTTGATAAATATTATTTAAAAAAATACTTAAAAAATATATTGTACAAAGGTCAGAAACCTGATTACATAGTTGAGAAATTTTGGATTTTTTTTTCCGTGGTGATTTGTGTTAACGATAAGACATTCATTCATCGTCATTATCATTACTTTTTGATTGAATTTTAAATGCTTTTCTTTTTGCAGATAAAGTGTGTACGGCTTGAAATTTAAATGAATCCCATTTGTAATTACATTTATTATTTTAATTTGCCTAGCATTGCTTTAAGAAAGTATCGTATTTTGAATTAATCAATCAATCAATTTTTATTACAAAAAATAACAAAAACAATTTTGCGCCAAAGTGCTTCACAGAGGGCAGGGATAAAAGAAAACAAAAGACAAAGTTAAGAAAATAGAATGCAAAATAGAAAACAGGGGACAAGAATAAAATAAATTTCATTTTCCATTCCATTTTCCTAGAATTCCATCCCTTCTCAAAAACCACTTTGTCCACTTCAGGATTGCAGTCCTTTTTCATAACTCTATATGTAACATACACATGACTAGTATTCATGGTTCATAACTGCTACATTCAGAGTTCATATTATTATTAAAATTGTGGTGAAATTATAAATAAATATTATTGAGGATGGCTAGATTACTCCCAAGGCGAACTAAACAGAACCAAGAGATGACTCTATGCTTTCTTTCAAATGTAAAACCTGGGTCTACTTCAGTAATAATAGAAAATCAAGGGGTAGGCAGTTGCAGATATTTGTGTTTTCCTAAAACATTATCACTGCATTTGAATATTAATGAACTACAAATAACCATTTGATTCTGAAAAACAAAGTATTTCTGTGGCTCATGGGGCATACATTAGGGGCTGGCTAGTAAACACAAACAATCCAGCATCTTATCAAACTCAAGCTCACTGGGCAGCCAATTTGAAATTAGAAAACTTTCTAATTTTATTTATTACTGAACTGATAATAGGGGTAAATAAAAGCATTATTGCAAAAGCTACTAAACTATTGGATCAATTCTCGAAAAGTGAACATTAGAAAAGGAATATGTGGTTGCTTTTATTTCTACTGAAGTCAATAGTAAAATTCCCTGACCTCATTCTGTAATGTCCTGCGCAAGGACCAGAAATCCCTCCAGCGTAGCTCTGGCGGTGTTTTGAGATACAACCATAAATCAGCCACGGTTTGGTTGGCATGATGGTTACCTCTTATGACTGTCTAAACTTGAAATAAATAATAACTATAATAATAATCATCATCATCATCATCATCATCATCATTATCATCATTATCATCATCATCATAACAGTAACCCCTGTTTACAAATTGTATGATGATTGTATGATTGATAAATACAGATACAGATAAATCTAGTGGGTAATTAGTTGTTCAGAAAAACTATAAACGTCCACAAATAATATTTTTGTATTTAATTTTTCAAATCCAACAACAACAATATGTGAGACTGAAATATTAATTTGACTGAAACATGAATGAATATACGTGGAAACACCATTTATATGGCTCCCAGCTTGTGCTCTGTCCATGGCCATCACGCCACAGTATCTAATGCAACATCCAATACGACATCAAATCATATACATCAAATAACTTAGTTTTTCTTGTAATATTTTCCAGTTATAACCAAAATAACTAGTTTTATCACTTATCTATTTCCAAATGATTTTACATAGGAAGTAGAAGGCTAAAGATTATAACAGGAATGTGATGTCAAAGCTCATTAAGGGAACTGTTCCTAACTGATTATTTTGTTTCTTAGGCGCCTGAAAAATGGCAAAGAGCAGGAACAGATTGAGGAATCCACTTCTGTATGTTATTGGTAAGTAATGTGTTGTCTATGCCCAAAGCACAACTAGGTATTATATAAAATTTGATTAGCTATGTAATCGATAAGGAAATAATAATTATTAATTTCTTCATCATAGGATCAGTATCAAATGAATGTAGAGTATAATATAGAGTCGAGGGTGTCACGTTTATAATTTTCCAAATGGTTTCTGTAATGACTAGAGCCAACTGTTCTCTGTTGAAGTCAATGTTGCATTTATGTGTGTGGTGAGTGTGTATCAGTATGTATCAGTTGACAGAGAGAGGGCATTTGAGGTAATAATTTGAGGTAATAATCATTTATTATTGATCACAAATTATTTTTCTGCAAAGTTACATACTGTATCCAAAATGAAAGAATATTTCTTGGTTATAATTTTTTGATGAGCTGGTTAGCTGTGTCGGTCAAATTGTAGAACACCATCATGCAAGAAGTTTAAAAAGTTATAAATTATTGTCAGTTGTTTTTGACAGTTTGCAACTATTTCTGACTGTTACAATACTTTTTAGGAAGTACTTGCAAAAATGAAATAGTGCTGAATGCTGTTTTCAAATAATCAGCCAATTAATTAACAATGCGTGGAAAATTACCATGACAATATTGAACATTTCTAGAATATAAATATCATTTCCCCAATTTACTTTGATACAATTGCCACTGATTGTGAAGAATGATTGGCTGATTTGGGAAATACTGTTAAAAGTAAAATATTTTAGATGAATGTGATGTTAGATATATTATTGACTATACATGTTATATTACATGGATAATATCATATCATACATCATATAATATCTTAAGGGTTTGGGGATAATACACAACATTTGAAATCATGATTCTATGTTGTCTAAAATAATACGATAAAATGAAAAACATTTTTCAACAGTACTTTTGGGATCAGTAAAAAGCGCTCATCAGTTAACGACAACAACATGGCCAACAACAACTACCACTGCAGGTCCAACCACAACTACTGCAGGTCTAACAATTACAACAGAGGGACCAACAACATCGACAGCAGGCCCAAAAACAAGCACTGCAGGTCCCACTACGACAACAGCTGGTCCAACCACAACCACTAAAGGCACCACAACAATGACTGCAGGCCCCACAACAACTACAGCTGGTCCAACCACGACCACTGTCGGCCAAACCACGACAACTGTAGGCCAAACGACGACAACTGCAGGCCCGACAACCACAACAGCAGGTGCCACGACAACAACAGCGGGACAAACAAATACGACTGCAGGTCTAACAACAACGACTGCAGGCCCCACAACTACAACAGCTGGTCCCATTGCTACAACAGCTGGTCCCACTACTGCAACAGCTGGTCCAACCACGACCACTGCAAGCCCAACAACAATGACTGCAGGCCCCACAACTACAACATCTGGTCCCACTGTGACCACTGCAGGACCAACAACAACGACTGCAGGTCCTACTACTAAAATAGCTTGTGCAATAATGACAAATGCAGGCCCAACAACAACGATTGCAGGTCCCACAACTACAACAGTGGGACCAACAACATCCACTGCAGGTCCAACAACAATTATTACAGGTCCGACAACAACGACAGCAGGTCCAACCACAACCACTGTAGGCCCCACAACAACTACAGCTGGTCCAGCAACAACCACTGCACGTCCAACAACAACCACTGCAGGTCCCACTACAGCGGTTAAACCAATTACAACACCTGCACCAACGACAACGACTGTAGGCTCCACAACTACAACAGCAGGTCCCATGACTACAACAGCTGGTCCCACTCCGACCACTGCAGGTCCAACAACAACGACTACAGGACCCACAATTACAACAGTAGGTCCAACTACTACAGCAGCAGGTGAAATCACGACCACTGCAAGTCCAACGACTGCAGGCCAAACAACAACCACTACAGGTCCAACCACTACAAAAGCAGGTCCCAATACTACAACAGCTGGTCCAACAACAACCACCGTAGGCCCAACAACAACGATTGCAGGCCCCACAACATCTACAGCTGGTCCAACCACGACCACTGCAGGCCTAACGACAATGACTGCAGGTCCAACAACTACAACAGCAGGTGCCACAACTACAACAGCAGCACCAACGACAACGACTGCAGGCCCCATAATAACTACCGCCAGTCAAACAACAACCACTGTAGGTCCAACCACTACATCAGTAGGTCCCACGACAATAACAACTAGTCCCACTAGTACAACAGCTGTTCCAACAACGACCACTGGAGGACCAACAACAACGACTGCAGGCCCCACAACATCGACAGCTGGTCCCAGTACGACCAATGCAGGCGCGACAACGACTGTAGGCCCAACAACAACAACTGGAAGTCCCACAACAACGAAAACTGGTTCAACAATAACCACTGCTGGTCCAACGATTACAACAGCGGGACCAAAAACAACCACTGCAAGTCCAACAACTATAACAGCTGGTCCAACAATTACAACAGTAGGTCCCACTACTATAACAGCTGGTCCAACTACGACATCTGCAGGCCCAACAACAACGGCTGCAGGTCCCACTACTACAGCAGCAGGTCCAACAACAACTGCAGGTCCAACAATTTCTACAGTAGGTCCCACTACTACAACAGCTGTTCCCACTATGACCTCTGCAGGCCCAACAACAACGGTTGCAGGGCCCACTACGACAGCAGCAGGTCCAACCACGACCACTGCAGGTCCAACGACTAC
This sequence comes from Cyttopsis rosea, assembly GCA_900302355.1. NCBI lineage: Eukaryota > Metazoa > Chordata > Actinopteri > Zeiformes > Parazenidae > Cyttopsis > Cyttopsis rosea. The sequence goes on from OMKR01100230.1 coordinate 12,607, forward strand.
GGCTGCAGGCCAAACAACGACCACTGCAGGTCCAACCACTACAACAGCAGCTACACCCACTACTACAACAGTTGGTCCAACGACAACCACTGTAGGCCCAACGACAACGACTGCAGGCCCCACAACATGGACAGCTGGTCCCACTACTACCAATGCAGGTGCAACAACGACTGTAGGCCAAACAACAACTAAACCTGGTCTCACAACAACTAAACCTGGTCCAACAACAACCACTGCTGGTCCAACAATTACAACAGCGGGACCAACAACAACCACTGCAAGTCCAACAACTACAACAGCTGGTCCAACAACAACCACTGCAGGTCCAACAATTACAACAGTAGGTCCCACTACTACAACAGCTGGTCCCATTACGACCTCTGCAGGCCCAACAACAATGGCTGCAGGTCCCACTACTACAGCAGCAGGTCCAACCACAAGCACAGCAGGTGCAACGACTACGGCTGCAGGCAAAACAACGACCACTGCAGGTCCAACCACGACAACAGCAGGTCCCACTACTACAACAGCTGTTCCAACGACGACCACTGTAGGCCCAACGACAACGACTGCAGGCCCCACAACAGCGACAGCTGGTCCCACTACGACCAATGCAGGCGCAACAACAACTGTAGGCCCAACAACAACGACTGCAGGCCCCACAACATCAACAGCTGGTCCCACTACGACCGATGCAGGCGCAACAACGACTGGAAGTCCCACAATGAATAAACCTGGTCCAACAACAACCACTGTTGGTCAAACGATTACAAAAGCGGGACCAACAACAACCACTGCAAGTCCAACAACTACAACAGCTGGTCCAACAACAACCACTGCAGGTCCAACAATTACAACAGTAGGTCCCACTACTACAACAGCTGGTCCCACTACGACCACTGCAGGTCCAACCGCTACAACAGCTGGTCAAACAACAACCACTGCAGGTCCAACAACAACGGCTGCAGGTCCCACTATTACAGCAGCAGGTCCAACCAAAACCACTGCAAGTCCAACCACTACAACAGCAGGTCCCACTACTTCAACAGCTGGTCCAACGACAACCACTGTAGGCCCAACAACAACGACCGCAGGCCCCACATCATCGACAGCTGGTCCCACTACGACCAATGCAGGCGCAACAACGACTGTAGGCCGAACAACAACCACTGCTGGTCCAACGATTACAAAAGCGGGACCAACAACAACCACTGCAGGTCCCGCTACTACAACAGCTGTTCCACCAACTACAACAGCTGCACCAACGATAATGACTGCAGGCCCCACAACAACGACCACCGGTCCAACAACAACCACTGCAAGACCAACAACTACAACAGCTGGTCCAACAACAACCACTGCAGGTCCAACAATTACAACAGTAGGTCCCACTACTACAACAGCTGGTCCCACTACGACCTCTGCAGGCCCAACAACAACGGCTGCAGGTCCCACTACTACAGCAGCAGGTCCAACCACGACCACTGCAGGTCCAACCACTACAACAGCAGGTCCCACTACTTCAACAGCTGGTCCAACGACAACCACTGTAGGCCCAACAACAACGACCGCAGGCCCCACATCATCGACAGCTGGTCCCACTACGACCAATGCAGGCGCAACAACGACTGTAGGCCCAACAACAACGACTGGAAGTCCCACAACAACTAAACCTGGTCCAACAACAACCACTGCTGGTCCAACGATGACAACACCGGGACCAACAACAACCACTGCAAGTCCAACAACTACAACATCTGGTCTAACAACAACCACTGCAGGTCCAACAATTACAACAGTAGGTCCCACTACTACAACAGCTGGTCCCACTACGACCTCTGCAGGCCCAACAACAACAGCTGCAGGTCCCACAACTGCAGCAGCAGGTCCAACCACGACCACTGCAGGTCCAACGACTACGGCTGCAGGCCAAACAAGGACCACTGCAGGTCCAACCACTACGACAGCTGGTCTAACAACAACCAC
>OMKR01100360.1:1812-12956 GCA_900302355.1 Cyttopsis rosea
GTGGGGTGAGGGTTTTAACCAGGACAGGGCAGAGTGCCCAAAAGGGCTGATCCTGACTCATAATTTTAGAGGTAGTGATTTGCATAAACAGGGCCCATAACCTAAAACTCATCCCCAGGTTCCTCCTGGAGGCAGAATACAAAATCTTTATTTATTATGTTGTGTTTTGTTTTTAATTCCCAAATCTATAATTATCCGAAGATCTGAGTTGTTTGAAGCACGCAAGCCCCTTTTTTGGCAATGGTGTGCTAAGCAGGTCCAGTACTAGTTGTAGTTGTTGACTACTCAGTTTGTTGCTCCCTACGTAGTTAATGATTTTAGACCACCAGCGTCCAAAGAATCCATCCCTTTTCTCCCCTCCCCCTCCCAGAATCTCGCCCTGTGCACCGCCGCGCTGATGTACATCTTAAGTCGGGACCGTCTGAACATGGACCTGGACCGGGCCTGTCTGGAGCTGATGATAAAGCTTCTGGAGCTGGAGCAGGACCACTCGGCCCACCAGGATCAGCTCACTGCCAAGGAGGTGGCCAAGGTTAAGGAGAAGATCAGGAAGCTCTGCGAGACCGTGCACAACAAGCACCTGGACCTGGAGAACATCACTGTGAGTTTTGTCATTAGCTCACACAACTTCAGTCAGAGACTTTTAAAATTTGGAGGTTGTTTGAGGGAGACGGCGAGGTGGCTTTATAGTAAACATTTGGCTACTCGAGGCCTGATCTTGCCTATTGAACTCTTGAGGGTCACAACTGAAACTGTGATAGTAATAATGCCGGGTCATTCTGTCTGGGAAAATGGCTCTTTATACAAAACCAAGAACACCCAGAGCAACTATTAACAACTGAAGCGCTTGAGGTCTTGTTTTTACACCATACAGAAATAGTTTCAGTCAGTGTCATGACTTGTAAATATGATTAGGATTACCTTTGTTCCGTCACACCGAATGTAAACAAATTTCCATTTTGGTGAGTTGGGCGATTTTTAGAAGTACAGAACAGGACACTAGTGCACATGCCAAACGCCTATGGTCGAATGGAAGTACAGCAATTAAATTTCCAATTCAAAATGATTTCAGAGAACTGATAGTAAACAGGCAACGCCTGTCCAAGAATACGACTGGCGACCCAGGGTGTATGCATATCCTTAATTTAATGTCTTAAATTCAGTTTTACAAATATTGGCCATTAAATTGTCTGGGTGTCAACTCAACACAGCCTGCCTCAATGCTGTGTGATGCTGGTTCCTTAAGCACTCTGTTAATATTCGCTTTTATCTTTTGCGTGCAGGCGCCCTGCTAACCCTATGCTTCATATACAGTACATTGCTACAAATGCAGACGTGGCCATGTATCCTCTGCTCAGTACATTTCAACCATGTTGTATTAACAGAACTTGAACTTAGTAGAGCAATATCTTTACCCAGCTGCACAAACTATGAAAAGGATTGTTATTTTTTTTTTTTTCTAGTTAGCATAAATGGGTGGGGCCTGTGAGTTGGTGTACTTCTTGCTGCCACTGCAACCCTTGATAACTATGTTATTATTTCATTCTTTCTGTATAAGACGGGCCACCTGGCCATGGAGACATTACTCTCTCTGACCTCCAAGAGAGCTGGGGACTGGTTCAAAGAAGAGCTACGGTTACTGGGAGGCCTCGACCATATTGTGGACAAAGGTTTGTGTGGGTGTGGGTGGGTGTGTTCTCGCTCACACCTCCTCGAGAAAAATGTTGTTTTGTAAGTGTCCTCCATATGAATATACATTTTATATCGACGCTTGTTGATCTGGGCACCACGTACTCGCATGAAAGGAGTCGTCTCACTTTCCAGGACTTGGTGTCACACTGTATTGTGTGTGTGTGTTCTCTTCCAGTGAAAGAATGCGTAGAGAACCTGAGCCAAGAGGAAGACAAGGAGAACCTGGTGGCGTCCTTATGGGGGGCTGAAAGATGCCTGAGAGTGCTCGAAAGTGTAAGTACCGCTCTGTCAAGTTGGGTTTCTCTCTCTCCCTTTCTCCAAAGTCGTGTCTGAGCTCAAGGACGAGCATAACAAATTGGACGCCGAGCAAAGCGAAGTGGACGCCGAGCAAAGCGAAGTGGACGCCGAGCAAAGCGAAGTGGACGCCGAGCAAAGCGAAGTGGACGGCGGCTTTTACCTTTTGTTTAATCTGGCTTTGTTTAAATATGTTAAACAATTATCTTTTTTACCATGTCATTAATCAAACGTATCTACTAGGGGTGGGCCGATCCCATGACATTGTAATCGGATTCGTATCTGTAAAATATACCGTGATCGGATGGTGGGAATTGGAAAAACCAGAAGGAAAACAAAAACGGGAGAGAACGTGAATAATAATGGGAAGACGTGTGCATATGTGTTACCAGAGTCATCAGCTGTTCTATCGGCCAGAGGTAGCCAATGAGGAGTGAGCTTTAGTGTAGCCCTCTGCTCTTCCATTGTTTACATCTCGATGCCACCTCCACTTCCGGTCGTTGTAGCCGGTTGGTATCTCTGGAATGAGTCAGAGATCGCCGAAGAAGTTGTCAATATTGTAAGATCCGATATCCAAAAGTTCCTGTCGGCTATACGATGTGTACGCAAAACTGTGTGAACAGACTTGAAACAAATTCAAGGCAGATTAACTACTAATTTGCAGAATCTGGAGAGACGCTGAGCCTCGTGTTGTGTGTGTGTGTGCCGCCGGGCACCGTATGTGCAGCTGTCCTATCACATGAGTGATCAGATCACACAATGTATTTGTCATTGACGGACAGCAGATATACCCAATGAGACCAAATGATAACAACATTTGATTTCTCCGATCCAGATATCAACTCAAAATGATCGGACAAAACACAATATTCGTAACGGATCGTCGTTTCATCCAATCATTCAGCCCACCCCTAGTATCTGCCCCCACCGTACTTATTTCTTCCCTCATATGAGGTTGTCCTTTGCGTGTCCTTTGCTTTTATGCTCCTGTCGATCATCTTTTTCTTTTTTATTCCTTCCACCCGCCAACAGGTGACGGTGCAGAACTCAGAGAACCAGAGTTATCTGATTGCCTACAAAGACTCCCAGCTCATCATCTCCTCCGCTAGGTGAGTGTCGTGTAGAGAGCTTGGAGTGGCGGCCGGTCATTCAGGATTCTGTGCGTGAATTCCTATGGACACCCATAGGAATTGGCTTTGTTTTATATCTATCTATCTATCTATCTATCTATCTATCTATCTATCTATCTATCTATCTATCTATCTATCTATCTATCTATCTATCTATCTATCTATCTATCTATCTATCTATCTATCTATCTATCTATCTATCTATCTATCTATCTATCTATCTATCTCATAAAAAGGTGGTCCATAAGATCGTCTGTATTGGGTGGATTACACTACGTGTCCCAGAATTCAATTTGAAAAAGTATCCCAGTTTTCCTTCGTCTTTGCTCTAAGACCGCAACTTTCTTTTCTCAAAAGTTTGAATTGGCTTTTCTTATTTTTGTTTTACCACCGTTAATTTGTTATAGTTTTTGTCAGTACAATCTATTTGAGTTTGAGTCAATGAAAACCAATAGAAAGTGTACTTTTAGTCACTTCTGAAGAGTAGTAATAATGATAGTACTATATGTTCTAGTGTTGGTGTTTAGAAATAATTCTAAACCTTTTTATTTTTTAACCAGTCTCTTCACTTTTCCAAGTACTTTGTTACTTGCCATAGTGCTTGTCATCCAATCGTCAAATTCGCACATTTTCAAAAGTTATTGATGCTGCATCACAATATTAAGTTTTCTGAAGTGTTTTTCAAGGTCATGAGGTCACCATGTTTCAAAGTGGTCAAAATGGCTATAAACTGTACCAAAGCTGTGTAAATGAATAGTATCAACCCACAACTTGGTGCAGCAACGAGTGAGAACGTAGAACGTGTCACCGGATTTATTTGATCTTTTTTTCTTTTGTCTTTTATTTTTAACTTTTTAAAGTGTGCTGATGAAAAACTTGCATGATGGCACCATTCACAGATTATTACATTTGGCGTCTGCTACCATGGCGCGACATACATAATGTGAGGAATAAATGTTGTTGACTGCTCGGAGGCTTTTTAGAAGCATTTTAACATGTTTGCCGATTGTGTTCGAGTTCAAGGTTTCATTGAAATTAAAGTTTACATCTTCAATTTTGCGAATACTGTATGTTAAAAGTCGGATTTTGATATACATCGCGTGTGTGTGAATGACGGAGAGAAAGTATGTTGTATTGTCATGGATAGATCAGTATGACATGTCTGTGTTAATGCAGCATGCAAACTAAACAATATAACCAATCATCAGTAGTTTTTTGCGCCGACCCCCCCGCCCCCTTTTCAGCTGAAAAAGCTTAATGTCAAGCCCTGCAATGATTTCAAGCAGGTCATTTGTGATTTGGAGGGCCAAATCGATCAAATCCTTATATAGTCTTCCCTCGATCAGTTGGTCCTCCCTTCTTTCTCTCCCTCTCTCTTTCTGTTGCTCCTTCTCTGACTTCCCTGTTCAATTCAAATTCAGTCTCTCTCTCTCTCCCTCCAGAGGGTTGCAGTGCTGCGAGGACATGATCCAGCGCTACAGCAGGGCATTGAACAACAGCTCCCTGTTGTCGTCGTTGCCCGACGGGGCGCGGCCCCACTGCAGCTTCAGCAACGTGGGCAAAGCCGTGGAGGACTGCATGAGGGCGGTCATCGGGGTGCTGCTCAACCTCACCCACGACAACCGTAAGCGACTCCCCGGAAAGACGATGAGTCACCATAAGCTTTAAGGAGCTTACTGTTTGACTCCATGCCAATAGATTTCACCATTCTGCCAGCATGGTTGGGGAACAGGGATGGACTGATGACATTTTATTTCGCCGTCCATACCGATTCAGACTGCTTAACATTAAGCACCGGCTAATACAGAGTAGGGCTGGGTGATTTGGCCTAAAAATAAAACCTTGATTTTATTTTATTTTTTTCAAACTAATGGATGATTTTCGATTTGAACCTCATTTTCTTCTGTTTTTCTCCCCAAAAAAAAAAACTAAAAACACCAAGGCAAAATTGTAATAAATATTTTCTTTATTAACACAATAAAAATAAATGAGATTACCAAGTAGTCTAGGGCAGGCCTATGTGAACAAATCAATTTTTAGATTTTTTTTAATCAAAGAAAACTTTCCGTACTGTAGGCCATCCCTGAAAACTTGTAAATTAAGTACAATAAATAATAACACATAATAAACAATGATAATAAAATGATTAAAAAAAACACCCTTTTTACTTCCTAAGATGTTGTCTACAGGTTTGTTTTTTTAAATTATTATCTACGACTTGAAATCCTGTAGTGTGACAGGAACAGCGATGGATGGAGTTTTGTGGTAGTCCTGCACTCGCGAGAATGTATCTTCCCGCAAGAGGCAAAATATCTCTAGATTTTGACACCAAAACAAACACGGATGCCATACAACTCGCCACCATGGTTGTTTTGTGCAGCCAACTTGCAGCGCTGACATTGTACACTAATCGGATCCGCCAGAACATAGCACACACAAGTGCAACGAGCGGACGGCAATGGTCCGCCTCCATGTTTGTTTTGCTCTGAAGTCATGTTTGATCACAGAAGTTTCTGTCAGATCCCAAGTCCCTGGAATCGGGTGAAAGAAAATCTGCGGAGTCGAGAACTTTTTTTTAAAATCGCGAATTTCTTTTCCCCGTTTAGCCATTTCACAAACCGTAGGAAAGTAAAAATGCAAATGAATTGATTAAACTGAAAAAATTGCCAAGCACTAATACAGAGTACAGATATGAGCCATTACTTTTACGGAACAGTCTCAAGTGACTCCGATACAGGAAAAACGGGTAGAGAAAACGGATGGATGGGAGTATAGATTTAGACCAATAGTTTTCTGTTAGTAGAACATGATACGGGTGTAACTGCACTCATTTTTCATTTGCAAGTCTGTGACACAAGTAACGGTGAGTTTGCTCTGAAATGCAGCTGCAAGCATCTGTTGTCACTTTTTTGCCTTTGTGATGTCTGAGTATGTGTGCCGATATATTTGTAGAATTAGCGCCAACACTGTAAGAAACTAGTGTATAGAACAGTCGACAAAGTGCTGTTGATTTACCAATCTTGACACAACTACCAAATCAGTGACTTTAATGAGGAAGCGCTTGGTAGCGAATTTCCTCATTAATGCCGCAACTTCTCATTCCCCCTCCATTAGTCAAGCCGAAATTTGTGTGTGTGTGTGTGTGTCACAATGGCAGAAACAAGCGGATGGCAAAGGAGATGAGAATCATCGATTCAGTTCCAAAGTTTGATACACTGACTGGAAAACTACATTTGGATGTAAATCGTTTTACCGCTAGCAGATATCTCTTGACATATAATCGATTTCTCCATTAGAGACATGCTTCTATGTAGGGCTGGGCAATATACTGATGTTGTGAATAATACTAGATATGGCCTGGGATTTTGGTTATATTGCGATACAGTCAAATGTATTTTCCTGCTCTTAAAGGCTTCATCACAGTAAATTAATGCTATTTTCAGAACTTCATAGACTGTTCTAGCTGTTTTAATCAACACCTACACCTGCTGGGTCATAATATCCACATTACTAATGATTGTTGCTTGTAAATATCTTATGAAAGCACCAATAGTTATCCCTGAAGTATTTATCAGTAAATTATAAGCAGACATATTTGATTTTTTTCAGTATCGCCCAGCCTTAGATCTAGGTGTCAAAAAGGAGGAAAGTATTTCGCCCCGTATCGGACCCTTGTATCCAACCTTGTAGGGAATATTTTTTTCTTCAGGAGTGTCATACCCATACTTGTTTCTTTTTGACGTACAGAGTGGGGAAGCACCAAAACGGGAGAGCAGCAAGACCTGATCGTGACGGCCCTGAACTGTGTCCTTCGGGTGCCACGTTTCATTCCCCAGGAGCAGCGCTTTGACGTGCGCGTACTGGTAAGAAACCTCCGCCCGTGGCGGCGCTGCGATAACTGCGATCTATCTGATGTTTCAGATAGAGATGGCAGATAAAGAAACAAAAAAGTCAAGGTATCGGGACATTCTGTCAATTTTACCATGATTCCAAACTCATTAGTGAATTTGCATTGTTGGAATTTTTTTATTTTTTCTTTCCTCATCTTTCCACTGAGAAAAGGGTCTGTTTAGTGCACTTGCAGGCATTCTCACAAAACATGCACAATTTCAATACAAGTGTGGCAGAGGTTTGCATTCGACAGTTGAGAATTAGGTCACGTCTACCTCCTCTCCACTCGTTCAGTGTTCCAAAATCCGGTCAAATTTTCAAACCAAGAAATTTGTCCAAGAAATAAATTCACAGTGCTAAAATGATTGTGCGACATGTTCAATTGGCAGCCAGATGTGACCTAGAGTGGGAAGTTCCCCGGGCAATATCCTGTTGCAGTCAAGGCTCGTGTGTAGAGCGGATGATCACCCGATCACAATTATTTGAGCGGATCACAATCTCTTTGTCAAATCAACAGATCAAATTCCTCATTCCTCATGTTTCCAACCAAATTTAAGGTGAATTTTAAGCCAACGTTAGAAGTAAGTAGAATGTGAATTAGTTGCGTTTTTATCGCTTGGGTGGAGGCAAATTGACAAATCAAAATTTTACGTGCCAATGGATGGCTCTTCTGGCTCTTCTGCAATAGCTAGACATGTATTTTTACACTATTATAAGATTATACTATGGTAGAGGCATAAAATGAAATTGTTCACAATTATTTTTATGACAATTAACTACATTTCATGATTGCGATGTCCCTACTTGTGTCATAACATTTACCCATGCCTTTGCCTGTATGGGGGTATCTCACTATACTCTTATTTACAATTGTTCTTATTTTCCATCAGGGTCTGGGCTTACTCATCAACCTTGTGGAATACAGTGCCAGGAACCGCCACTGTCTAGTGGACATTGACTACAGTGTCGCGGACGCCGGGCTGGAAGACAGCCTGCTTCAGCCGCCTGACGCGGCACAAGCAGCGGCCGACGCTCAGGGAGTCGCCGCTGATATGGCCGTGTCCTCCGGCGCGCTGGCTTCACTGGTGAAGGTAGGACTGTTCTAGACCTCATTAGGGGGACAGAGATGCATATAGATGGCAGGGCCAGGCGATATTGACAAAAGCAAATGTCACATTCGTTTTTATACCTTTGAGTTTAACTCAGCCTGATCTACAGTAACAGTTCCTCACACAGTCCTGTGTGTTTCTATTTGTCAGTGTGTGGGTGGAACTAGTAATCATTTTTCTGGGGAGCCCCTGGAAACTCTTGAAGGACCCCTGGGGGCTCCCCGAGCCTCAGCTTGAGAACCACTGCTCTACAGTTTCTCACACAGTCCTGTGTGTTTGTATTTGTCGTGTGTGGATGGTCTTTGGAGGGACAGTTTTGAGGAACAAAAGGAAGATGTACTGACAATTTAAAATGTAATAATTTATAGGTTCTGTTGTATGTGGCACACACCCTGCAGCAGTGTCACCCTGTACCATCTTGGGACTCACGGATTCTGCTACTGCACCGGGTCTCTGACCTTGCCTGAAGGAATGTTTTGGCTGCCTTGTTTGTTGGCTCTGGTCCTTTAGTCCCTTTTGAATTATTAAAAAGCCACATCAGCGCTCAATTCGAGATAAGTTACTTAATGGGACGTGACATCTGTCTGCCGCTCCTCCTACCAGTTCTTCTTGGAGCGGGAGCAGGCCGCCGTCCTTGCCGAGGCCAAGACCGACGACCTCATCAGCGAGGCGCCCAAGCCGGCACTGGACCAGAGCGGCGAGTGGCAGGAGACCTCCGGGGAGATCCAGTGGGTGGCGGCCGAGCCCAACGAGCAGAAGGAGCCCGAGAAGAAGGAGGAGGAAGACGAAGAGCTGGACCTAAATAAAGGTGGGTAGGAAGTGTGAAAGGACGGGCGCGGCTGTGGCTCAAATTCTAATCCTGGTTATTTGGCAGAGGTTGGTGGCAGATTGTAGTGGTGCAGGGTGTGAAAGGCAACTTCCAAGCATTAACGGTGTAATATGTGTTTACGTGAGTGTATGCCATCTATTCCTCACTGCCTTTTTGTTTCGTACACATTTGGGGCGACATTTGCCTTTTGGGGCAGAGATACAGAGATACAAAATCCTATTTGGTTTCTTTTTTCCATTTAATCAATTCCCAGCTCTACTAAGACTGGAAAATAATTTCTAAAGCAGCACATATTAACATACTTAACCAAAATATAAGGACCTGCATTATTTATATTTTCATTTAAATTAAAAAAAATTTAGAAGAAGTGGAAATATATTTTTTATTTATTTTTATTTTATGAATTGGCTTTTCAATGTCAACCTAAAGAATTCTGCAGGCTTCTTGCATATACTGCAAACAGTCATGCCGGTCAACAGATAAACGCATCTACATCATTCTCAGCTCCGTCTGTATCCATATGGATTATGTAAATCTGTAGCTTCTCTCTTTAGAAGTAGTTTTATGAGTTTAAAGAGTTTAGTTTTTTTCCCCCTGTTTTAATTTGTGAATTTGTCTCTCCTATCGTGTAGCGCTGCAGCATGCTGGCAAGCATATGGAAGACAGCATTGTAGCATCTTACACTGCCCTGCTGCTGGGATGCCTCTGCCAAGGCAGCCAGGTGGGACTACCACACACACACACACACACACACAGTCTTCTGCATCATCTTGGCTTCACTTCAGGCCTTTGATATCCTCATGATATCGTAATGCTTCATATGTTGCCTGTCTTGATATTGTTTGATCACAAATGATCAAAAGGTTTTTAAATCTTTTTCCATCTCTGAAGAACATACATAATGACTCGCCTTCCCACTCATGTTTCTCTCTCTGATTCTTCCATCAGGTTAATGTGACTACTGTGAGGGAGAACCTGCCCAAAGGGGATTTCTCAATTATGACGGAAATGCTGAAGAAGTTCTTGAACTTTATGAACCTCACTGTGAGTATACTGTTAAAATATGCCTATAGCTGTCATTTCTGACCTGTCCAAATACTATTTGTACAATTTTATATCACAGCCCTTCAATGATACGCTTGGCTTTGAGATATATTGCAATGCACAGGATATGAAGTGCTATATACTTCTGTTCATTTCAGCCAGAAAAGCATGGAGAAGTACATGATGCAGGGGATGGGTTTTAAGGGGCACTATAATATATGAAGTCTTGAAGAATGGTTATTTCGCTCTCATATGCATTTCTGTCACGTGTAATAAGTGTGACACAGCATTACAGGCTCAGTGGTCAGCACTGTTGCCTCACATCAAGAAGGTCCTGGGTTCGAACCCCAGCTGTCCCAGGTTCTCTCTGTGTGGAGTGTGCATTTTGTCCCTGTGTTTGCGTGGGTTTGCTTCGGGTGCCCCGGTTTCCTCCCACCATCAAAGACATGTATATTAGGGGGTTAATACTCCTGTCGGTGCCCTTGACCGGCGAAAGAACTGGACTTGGTCCCGGGTGCTGCACTGCGGCTGCCCGCTGCTCCTAGGATGGGTCAAATGCACAGGACAAATTTCATTCTCGATGTATTCTGAGAAATGACAATATAGAATCTAATCTAATCTATATACAATGTGTATAAAAGCCAGACACGTATTGTTATTGCTGTCCTTGTGAGGCCAACACATCAATCTCAGTGTTATTTTAACCCTAATGCCATCTAATACCAATCCAAGGGGTCCTGCCAACACCTATTGAAAGTAAACACTACACATTAATTATGCATAAGCATGCATCATCTCGTATTAATTTGTCTTAGATTATGTAAAAATAAAATGTCATCAGTATGTGTTGTCAGCTACAATTACAGTCAATACATTTAAATTCCAAATAGTTTTCTAAATAGACACTTATCTTTGAGACCCACAGCCAAAATGTCCCCACTCCCCCTTCAGTACAGATTTCAAATGAGTTCTTCTAAACGAGATATTTTTGTTCCTTTTCTCTTTCCACACACAGTGTGCGATGGGCACCACGGGACAGAAGTCCATCTCTCGGGTCATCGACTACCTAGAGCATTGTTAACAGACGGCCACTACTGACACACACACACACACACACACACACACTCTCACACACACACACACAAAGCGGACATG
>OMKR01100486.1:0-10853 GCA_900302355.1 Cyttopsis rosea
TGTAAAGCTTTATGACTGTAACAGTGATTAAGGACTATAACGATAAAATACAACTGATTTGAAAAAGTCAGCTGTGGTTATTAACACAAGTGCCTTTTACACATGCAATCCAGTACATTGCTTGATAAGGCAGAGTTCTCAGGGGTGAGCAACCAATGTATGGGTGAAGCACATACTGTATAGTGTTTTTTATTTTTTATTTTTTTGCAGCATTTTTGCTTTATTAGATAGGACAGGGAGAGGATGTGCAGCAAAGGGCCTCGGGGTGGATTTGACCCTGGGCTGACTGCGGGAAGGATTTAGCCTTACTGGTATGCGCTCTACCGGTGAGCCACCCTGTATAGTGTTTTTATTTATTTTTATTTCGTACAAATATTTAAAAACTGAAAGATGGTCCAGTCTCTATATGGAAACAGGTCTTTTTATTCTTACATAAAATGATTTACAATAATGTGGCGACATTGTCCCTCGAACCGAGCGGAGTGGTGAGCTCCGAGAGTGACCAACTTTCTCACTGACTGACCAGCTTTCCGCTCAGATCGAGGGTCCGCAGAGCAGCCGCAGCCAGAGATGGTTAGTCTGTGAGAACATTGGTCGCTCATGGGCTCACGGACCGGCTCCCATTCTCACACAACACCAATATGGAACATTGCCAGTAGAATTAAGGCTTTCAGGTTGTGTGGAAATGAGGCTATAGTAACTAAAATGCAAACAACTCAAACTAGGAATTTTTGCTACAAGTACACTGCAAGGCAGTAATAAACATTAGAAATAGTAGTAGCAAACATTCATTAAAATATCAGCTGCTTCTAGTGTTACCTGCTATGACCACCTCCATGGTCAGTGCGGCACAGTGGCAAAGAGCTTGCACTGCTGCCTCACAGCAAGAAGGTCCTGGGTTCAATTCCCACCTGTGGCGCTGTTGGCACCGTGCTCCGGTGGGTTACCTCCCAATCAGGTTGTTTGCACATTCTCCCCATGTTCGCATGTGTCTCCTCCAACATAAGGACCCCAACTAAAGATGTGTAGAAACACTTTCCTGTCCTGTCCTGTCCCTGACCATGACAGGGACCACCTGCAATTGGTCCCCAGGTGCTGACGAAGTGAGGCCTGCCCCTGGAGGAAGGACAGCTGGGATGGGATAAATGCAGAGACTAAATCTCATTGTCACCTGTGTGTTGTTGTATGACAAGTTAATGATTCTTCTTCAGATGCCAAGTTGAACCATCTGATGACATGTTTATTGATGTCTGTGGCTTGCTTTGCCACATGACTTTTGCATACAGCACCTATATACAAACATACACAGCAAATTAATACAAGCACCACAAGGTAAACTAGAAAAGTGCAGCTTCTGAAGAAACTGCTTGGGCAAGTTGAAAACAACAGTAGGCTACAGAGCGGATTCATTGTCTGCAAATTCCTCTTTACGTAGCTTCCATTTCTTTTAAATGTAATCTTTATTTAACTGGGGTAGGCTCGCTGAGACCATGCTGTTCTCAAGTCATCAAATGTCAAATGTATGTCAAGTCTAAAGAATCTGTAGTCCAAGTCCTTTGCATTCTATGCAGTATATGTCTAAAGGGGAGGGAAGATGATGGGTGGGGGTGATGTTTGTATATTTTGATGTGGAGCCAACCAAGACTATTATGAAAGATTATGAAAGATTACCAACATCAAAATTAAATCCAACAATTACTGCTGCTACTACTCCTATTACAACTTTGACTTCAACTAAGACCACTACAACTGCTATCATTTTTCATTTTTACTATTACAACTACAGCTGGTACTGTACTACTGTTAGTGCCCCTACTGCTACTGTTTCTTCTATTACAACTACTGTTGCTACTGCTAATACTATTAAGAATTCAATTCCTAGTTCTGCTAGTCCAAATACTACTTATGCTACTATGATTACAACTATATTTTTACTACTTCTATTACTGCTTTAACTACTATGAATATATGTGTACATACTGTTCAAAATGATTAAAACATTGTAACTTTTCATATTAAAGCAAGCACAGAAATTTTATTCACAAAATTAGCCTTTTCTAGTGATCTGTTCATACTTGGGCGCAAGTACTGCATTTGTTGCCATCTGCCTAAATGCCATCTTGCCATTTCCCCCCTTCCAACTGATTTTCTTGGAAACACTATCAGAAAAGATATGTGAAAGGATGTTCCAGGTAACATGCTTGGTGTCCTGTCCCCCAATGGAATCCAGAGCAGAAATCTGGGGGAATGAGGAATTGAAAATATAGACAAAAAATAGAATTACTGCAGTTACACATGTACTGTCTTGTATGAGGGTGTCATCACCTAAATTAATGTGAGTATGATAGTTCTTTCAACCACTCTTCAAAGTTTTCCACCTCCTTCAGTGAACCAAAGGGAAACTGAATGACTTCAGGCACTTCGGATGAATATTCATTGCTCATCCTCCAGGAATTAAGTTGACCATTGCAGTCAGTTGTGTTAGCTGATGTTCCATGTGTTCTAGCAGTTTCAGGATGTGAATGTCAGCAGCTGAGAGAAAAAGCATACCAACACATTAATGTAAGGAAAATGTTCTTTAGGGTTACACATTACCCTGTGTGAAGTGTGTGCTTGTGGTTCCAAAAGGCCATGTGTGTCCTATTAAATAATCACTTAGGTAAAGGCCATGACTATGATGGCAACTGTTCAACTGTACAAAGGCAATCTGCAATTGTTAAATGTATGATTACCAGTCTTTCCATAGTAGTGTAATCAGTCCTCCAGCATAACGTACTGTAAGTGCCTTTAGTGGAGTTGAGTTGTCATAATGACTTCCTTTCTGAACATTTAAACTGTGTAATGTCTGTCCGTTTGTATATTATCCCACACTAGTGCAACATTGTCCAAAAAGGGGAGAAAAAGTAAAATATATCTGCAACTGACAGAAGTAATGATCATTATGGTTACTATGGCCAAAACATAGAAGTTGATGTGCAAGTAAGAAGTACAGTCAAGGGAACTTACCAGAGCAAGGTATTGGCAGTATCCCAGATCACCCCCACTCTGAAAGAAGGTCTGAAGAGTTCAGGAGTGTCACGGGGATGATTGGAAGTGGGGTGATCCTTCCAGTGCAGAGAATGAGGAGCACTGAGGAGATGGCACTGGACATGACGATGGCGATGAGCGATGAGAAGATGGCATTGGGTGTGGCGATGACCAATGAGGAGATGGCATTGGGTGTGGCGATGACCGATGAGGAGATGGCACTGGGCGTGGCGATGACCGATGAGGAGATGGCATTGGGTGTGGCGATGACCGATGAGGAGATGGCATTGGGCGTGGCGATGACCGATGAGGAGATGGCATTGGGTGTGGCGATGACCGATGAGGAGATGGCATTGGGCGTGGCGATGACCGATGAGGAGATGGCATTGGGCGTGGCGATGACCGATGAGGAGATGGCATTGGGCGTGGCGATGACCGATGAGGAGATGGCATTGGGCATGGCGATGACCGATGAGGAGATGGCATTGTACATGCCCTGGGTCTGCTCATACATGAGCGGGCCAAGGGGTGTGACAGGGATGCATGAAAGGATTTTCTGGAAATACAGAATATGACTGGATACCTGATACTTTGATTATGCTGCATGAATAAATTGAGAATAGTGACCACATAGGTCAATCAACTATTATATCAAAAATGGATTTCATATTTGGAATCTTCTTTGCGAGCAAATGCAAAATGCAAAATAATAAATAAATGCAAAGTAAATGCGAGTAAAAACCTTTTTCATCAGGCATTCCGGGCTACACGGGTTGAGTAATTGAAAAAAAAAATGTTGGGGTGAAGTATTCCTTTAAGCAGCTTTATAATGGCAGAAGCAAATCAAATCAAATTTATTTATATAGCCCTTAATCACAAGACAGTCTTAAAGGGCTTCACAGACCCACATTTTGCTAAGAAATCAGTGACATCCCCTTGGTCTAAACCTCCAACCGGGCCAGGAAAAACTCCCAAAAACCCTTTGGGAAAAGGAAGAAACCTGGGGAAGGGTGTACAGAAGGAGGAGTCCCCATTCCAGGATGACCAGGCTGCAATGGATGCCGAGTGGGCAACATTATTATGAATTGTACACAGCAACGTACATACAACATAGGCAACATACAAATCATAGGTTATTGTATGTATATACTAACTATATATGTACTATACAAGGTTAGAGTTGGACGGTATGAGAGTCCATTAGCTGGAGAAGGGCGCCTCCGGGTCAGGTAGACGCCTCCAGGGCTCCTCCTCCACAGCAAGCGACTGCGGAGGAGACAGAAAGAGAGTGGCAGAATACGGAGGGCCAACAAACAGACGCCAAGTACCAGTGATAAGGTGAGAGGTAAGCTTACAGGGCAGGTGTGGTTAATCAAATGCAAGGCTGTAAAAATGAGTCTTAAGTAACCCCACAAGTAACATTACAATACTCAGAGGTCACATTACCATGAATTACACGATGTGTCCTCTCTGAAAGAAAAGATCTAAACCAGGAAAGTGCCAAACCTCTTATGCCAATGCACGTCTCAAGGCGATCTAGCAGTAGGTTATGATCGACAGTATCAAAAGCAGCGCTGAGGTCGAGTAGTAGTACCACCGATGAGTTGTCGGTGTCCATTGCTAATAAAAGATCGTTAACCACTTTTGTGAGGGCTGTTTCAGCAGAGTAGAGTGCCCTAAATCCGGACTGAAACAATTCAAATAGATCGCAAGGGGACATGTGATCTGTAATCTGTCGCACTACAATTTTTTCCAGAATTTTGGAGATGAAGGGGAGATTAGAGACTGGCCTATCATTGCGAAGAATCTCAGGCAAAACAAATTAATGGGATTAATACAACTGTTTACAAATGTCAAGGTGGCTGAAGATGTGCTTGAAGAATTAAATTTCACTTAATTGTAGTAATTTGTTAAACCATTTCCCTTACTTTTCAGTCAACCAGCAAGGTGACAATGTTGACATGCTAAAACTAAAGAATATATGTGAACAATACTGTCATCTTTCATTTACCTTGGTGATGATGCCTGATGAGATGACACTAGAGATGGCGATGATTGATAAAGTGTGATGCTGATGACTGACGAAGAAGTGATGATGGCACTGGTGGTGCAGAGCATGGCGAGGATTGCAGAGTTTCAGTTGACTTGGATGGGCCTTGTTCTTTTGTGGAACCTCTTCCTGATCACTTTCAATATCTGGCTGTTTATACAAGAAAAATGTGCATAAATGACAAAGTACATTGTTTAATTTTAACAATACATCTGAATGTCGTTCAGACTTACATTGGTTTATGTTTCCTCTTAACCCACTGTAGTGCCATCTCCTCCTCATGATCAGAGTCAAGTTGTGAGATTTGAGAGGTCAAGGACTTCTTCATCGCCTGCCAAGCTGACATGAAATCACCTGAAAAAACATTTCACATAATTTAACATATTTGTCAAGTATTGACATCTAAAGGACTGCGACCATTATATTGTGTTCCTCCACATAAACAAGTCTCTAACGACTGCATTTACACGATATATTTATTTCTGTTAATTCAGCAAATGATACCTCATTAAGTGTATTTGTAAATAGTCTGTTGCTTTGTTTCTACTTCCACAATCGAAAAAAAATACTTTGCAACCTGAGAAGAGGAACTCCATTTGAAATGTCAGGCCCAGCAAGTTAGTAATTTAGGTTAATTTGGCTAAGTAGCTGATGTTTACAATGCTTCCCACCCTTTTCAGTGTCCATTCAAGAAGTTAGCTCAGTTTGTGTCAGTGAGAGAGAGGGCAGTGTGCCACCAGGTCAAACCACAACAATTTCTAATTTTACTGGCCAAAATGACAGCAAAGTGTGCCATTTTAAAACAAATGTCATCCAGCCATTATTTTGATTGAAATTTTAACTTTTAATAAATCCCATTATTAAGTTGTAATTAATAAAGCTGGGGTTAGCAATAAAAATAGTAAAACACAATAATTACCATATGTCTACCATAACATTTTGACATCATGTCAAATGTCACGTCCATATTTATAATACAAAGATGAGGTTATTTGTGCAGTATATTATAAATAAACAATGACATTTATATACAGTTAAATTGTATTTTTGAATGACATTCACTAACCCCCCCTACACACACCTTCTACTCACCACCTACTTTCGTCATAACAGGACATGGATAGTTTCAGTTTTTGAGGATGTCTGGGGCGAAAATCTGAAAAATCGATATCCATAAAACACTGCATTTACCCCTTGTGGCATTTGTTGTTTTGATGTATAAATAACTAGAGGATGTGCACTGTACATTTAAATGTCGTTCTGTGTGTTACGAAAATAGTCAGACAATCGTGCTCCGGCTAATAGTGATACCGGGTTGAAGCATGCTGTCAGTTAATGGAAAAGTAATTTGTTTGTTCAGATATAGTCCTCGCTTCAGGCATTTGTCGCAACCATGATATCCATTGTCTGGCTTTATGTTATTTACAAATGCTCTTGAAGGTGCATCACATATTACAGAGTCCACCTTCAGAAAAAGTGGTTTTCCATTCAAATCAAAGCGAGAGTCCTAAAATAGGCCAAAGTTGAATACTGTGTGCTCTTAAACAGGGGTTACCCGTCAAAATTTATCTGCAACTTCAAGGAAAAACAATCAGCAATCAAGTTAATGATCTGAGACAGTGTCTTCTTGATGGAATAAAATATGCCAAAATAGTGGTACTGCCCCCCAACCTTGTTCTGAAGAGTGTATTGAGTGTCTTCCAGATAGTTCTTGCATCTCTTGGGAGATCAGGGTGATAAAATCTCAATATACTTAATAGTGCTGTAAGAGAAACAAGTGAAATTCCAAAGGTTAGGGCCCAATTACAGATGCTGTCTCTGAAGCTACATGGCTCAACACAATCATCATCTGATTCAGACAAGTCTGAGCTACTAGACTGAGGAAGGTCAGAAATGTTTGTGTCCATATCTATATCCATTACAATGTCCTCCTCCACCACCGCATCCTCATTACAAATGTACCCCATCACCCCTTCTCCACTACCAATATCCTCCTCTACAATTTCATCAGCATTAAAAGGCAAGTTAAGGCAAGTGCTGTAGTGATCCCTAATTTGCTGTAGTCTTCTGTTAAGATCTGTACATGCTCGCCTTCTCACAGTGGAGTTAGAGACAACCCTTGTTTCCATATTTTACTCACTTCTTCGTCACGAGGAAAAGTTGTAGATCATAGGCCTACCGAAAGATAAAGAGTCTATGTTCAAACATATAACAAACATCCATTTAGAAAACATGAAATGTGCTCTATGGTAAAGGCAATATGAAAAGACAAACAAACAACACACACGCATCTTACATAAGCATTAGCAGCATTGTCCAGATTGTACATTGTATACACATTTCAACATTACAGCTTTCATCTTAGAGAAAATGCATGTCTCAAAATTAAATGGGACTTTACTAGAGTTGTTTGAACTGGGCACCTAGAACCTTATGTAGAAATCAAGGTCGAGCAACTTGTTTCTAAAATAGGATACTCATGCTTTCTGTGTCCCAAAATTAATTTTAAAGCAGTGAGGGTGTAAGTATAATTTTTGTCTTACCATGTTTCTGTTGGCTAGTCTTCTGGCTGAGAAAGAAAAATTGGAAAAAATACATATGTGGTTTACATGATAGATATTTAGTGAATATTTGTTTATAGTTTTAATCAAAATGAACTGTTCCTGGTCAGCTAATAGAATACCAAAATTCAAGTCAAGACTTTTCCAAGCACTGGTATTTGAATGTTATATTATCACTATTATCTTTAAGTCATACACTGAACAAAAATATAAACACAACACTTTTTTGTTCCAAATTTGCATGAGTTAAGTAAATAATCCAGGGCATTTTTTCTAGGCTCACAAATGTCTTTCAAATTTGGCCCAAAAAAACATTTATTTTGTTATTTGATTATTATTTGATAATCCATCTACTGGACACTTTATTTTCTCCTTCATAAGGAACACCTGTGCACTGATCATGTAGTGTAATCAGCGTCTTGACATACCACACCTGTCCAGTAGATGCATTATCAAATAATCAAATTAAACACAATTTTACAAAATTGTAGCATTTACACGTTACAATTATAAATCGCACTTGTTAATATTGATCAGTCTCATAAAATTTGGCGTAAGTTCTGAAATCAGGGATTCGTTTCTGTGTACGGTGCAATATTCACAAAGACTCAAAATACCCACAGACCCCAAATTATCAGCAATAAATGAAACCTATAATTTAATAAAACATTTAATTATAAGAGAATAAATGAGATTAATTAGAAATAAAAATCATAAACAAACACAAAGGAATTGCGTAGATACTCAACATTGTGATCTGATGAGATTCGAGAGAATACGTGGGCTTGTAACTAAAGAGGGAATTTCTAAACCTAATCTGTGAATTAAGAGTGAAAGGAGTGAAAAGATTAAAGAAATTAAATAAAGAACCCATCCTTCCACATCCACATCACCAACTATGGCAATGGATTGATCTTGCCTGGCATAGTGTATTGCTGTGTCGAGGATGAGGCACAAAGGGACGGAGGCTTCCCACGGTCGCTTTGGCTCGCTTTGGCGAACACGACTCCCGATGGAAGTGAATCCCACTGGCGGGCCGCATCGACCGTTGGGGCGAGGCAGCAATGCGGTGAAGTCCCATCTCTCCCTGGATTCATTCGGATGGCAGGCGTTGCTACGGTCTCCTGGAGCAGAGACTGGCGCGCGGCTTTCTGCGGAGCGTCTGGAGACGCTGTTGTTGGACATCGGATGGTAGCTGAACTAGCTTGTAACTACACTCGTCAAAAATATCTTGCAAACAATGTCGTTGGCCGTTTGACATTGATCAAAAGTTATTATCTACTTTAAAATAATTAACTACAAAACGTCAGACCTAAAGTTTAAAATTGAAATAATAAAAATGTTTTAAATAAAATGTCTGAGATTATGAAATGGGCATTCTGCCAATAAGGAAAGTTTTGAGGCTCAAACTACATGGTCGCCCCCTCCTTCGCTCTGGACTGCTCTCTCACTCTCCCTGCTCTTTCACCACTCTCACTCTTTCTCTTACTCTGGGTGCTTGGGGAATTTAATGAGATCGGATTAGGGTGTGAATTTAGATCCAGCGTCCTATCAGAGTCCTTGTTCTTCTTTTTTACTACATTTTAACATAGACATTTAAGTAAATATTCCTCTATCATATTCCTCCAATCTCACCACATCTGTTGCTTTCAAAATGGTATATGTATTTATATTTCATATGTAAAATGTATATTGGTATGAACATAAAAAGAAAAGTAACCAAGAATAAAACATTTGATCTTATAGTATCAAAGCATTTTCAAAACTATCCTAATAACACTGAAACAAAGGAAATCTGTATCTTGTTAATTTCCTATGATGGATTTAATTACTAATTTATAAAATCCTAACTCCTAATGTTAGTAATAGTGCATGAATCTAATCTATCTGTGAATAATCTAAGAAAAGAGATTTCTCACCAATCTCTATCTTTCATACTAGCATTTCATTAATAAAAGAAGAGATGAAAAACTGGTTATATCAACAAAGAAAAAACTACAGAAAATAAAAATAACAAGCAGTTACAATGGGCTTTGGCAATGACATGCATTCCTATACCTATTCCTATAGAGGCTATCTATGGTTCTGGAAGTCCAAGATTTTTGAGAGTCGGATTATATTTCCTGTCATCTTCTACAGGATAACCTTACATTACTTATAAATTGTTTGTAGTCCATTGTCATCATGATACAGTTTATACCAGAAAACCAGAGAGTTGCAGCTTCTGTGGAATGTGGTCTGGGTTTCTACTTAGTGAAGTTCCTGTCATCTAGGGTAATAATTAACCGGCCATGGTCAGTGTGTATAAGTCAGTATGAGGTCAGTGTGAAGTCCCTGGTGGGTGACCCAATGAATATCTGAACACAAGAGCTCTGTGGTAATGCATGATGTCCGCTACAATTTTATTTTATTTTTTTATAATCTGAACGACATAAGCTCTTTGTGAGCCTAGAAAAGAAATCCTGGATTCTTTACGTCAACTCTTGCAAAAACAAAAGTGTTGCATTTAAATTTTTGTGCAGTGTAGTTTAAATTTTCAACTAAATGTAATTTGTCCTCAGCATCACATTCTGAGAAATATTCACTCTTCTCACCACCTCAGGCACACATTAAGGCTATGGGCTAAATTATGTTGTAAATGACAGTAATAACTGAAAGACAGACATAATTTAAAACATACATTTTAATTTAAACTTTGAAGTGTAGAAAATTGTGTGAGCTAGGTTTAGGTCAAAAGAGTCTTTCAACTGGTTAAAAAAGTATTACCAGTATAATATAATTAATTGAGAAACGCAAAACCTCGAATCATAAATAGAAGGATTTATTCATCACACGTTTTTTTTTTACCACACACATGCGGAGGGTGACACACACACACACACATGCAGGAGTAGTGAACGATGAGATACAGTCTCTGCTTTTATCCCATCCTGGCCGTCCTTCCTCCAGGGGCAGCCAGGAGCAGTGGGCAGCCCTCACTTCGTCGGCACCCGGGGACCAATTCCAGGTGGTGGGTCCATGCTATGGTCAGGGACAGGACAGGAAGTGTTCTGCACGTTTTTAGTCGGGGTCCTTATGTTGGAGGAGACCCAATGCGAACGTGCAAACTCCACACAGAAAGGCCCCTGATCGGGAGATAACCCACCGGAGCACGGTGCCAACAGTGCCCCAGGCGGGAATCAAACCCAGAGGCAGCAGTGTTAACCACTGAGCCA
>OMKR01100497.1:0-11127 GCA_900302355.1 Cyttopsis rosea
CTGGGTTCGATTCCCGCCTGGGGCACTGTTGGCACCGTTCTCCGGTGGGTTATCTCCCGATCAGGGGCCTTTCTGTGTGGAGTTTGCACGTTCTCCCCGTGTTCGCATTGGGTCTCCTCCAACATAAGGACCCCGACTAAAAACATGCAGAACACTTCCTGTCCTGTCCCTGACCACGGCACAGACCCACCACCTGGAATTGGTCCCCGGGCGCCGGCGAAGTGAGGGCTGCCCACTGCTCCTGGCTGCCCCTGGAGGAAGGACAGCCAGGATGGGATAAAAGCAGAGACTGTATCTCATCGTTCACTACTCCTGCATGTGTGTTTGTGTCACCCTCCGCATGTGTGTGGTAAAAAAAAAAAACGTGTGATGAATAAATCCTTCTTCTGATGAGAATTTTTAGTCGGTTTATCCGACCAAACGACTGGTTTGTGAAACTGGATCTGAAAGATGCATACTTTCATATCCCGATCCACCCCATACCTGTGTTTTGCCTTCCAAGGGAAAGCATATGCGTTTCTCACGCTCCTGTTCGGGTTGGCCGTGGCACCTCGCATGTTCACAAAATGCCTGGAAGCGGCAATAGCGGCACTTCACAAGCAGTGGGTGAGAGTGTACAACTATTTGGATGACTGGCTTATTTGCAGTCAGTCTCGCCAGGGAGCCAGACAGGCGGCCAAGATAGCACTGTCTCACCTATGGACACTGGGCTTCGCCGTCAATCTGGAGAAGAGTGTTATACCAGACCAGCAGACCCCGTTCCTGGGCATGGAACTGGATTCGGTCTCCTGTCCCTGACCAGGGCACAAGCCATCAGGTCGTCTGAGTTACAGTTCGCACCCGGCCAGTCAGTGACGTCACTATTGTGTCAGAAGCTACTGGGGATGATTGCGTCAGCAGCTGTGGTGCTCACGCTCGGCATGCTGCGTGCCAGGACATTTCAGGCCTGGTACATGAAAAAACAGTTCCACCCAGTGAAGGACAGACACGGCATTGTATCACCAAGGTGCAGGAGAGCCCTGTCAGTGTGGAGGAGTACAAGATTCCTGTGCACAGGAGCTGCGCTAGGAAGCATATCATATTGTTCCACATCATTCCATCACCACAGACACATCCACTACGGGGTGGGGCGCAATCTACAATGGCGCGACAGCTAATGGGCGGTGGACAGTAGTGCAAGCAAAGTGCCACATAAACGTGTTAGAACTACACACGGTGCTATTGGCCCTCCAACACTTCCTACCACATGCCTGCCCTACCTCAAGGGCAGGCATGTGTTAGTAAGGTCGGACAACACGTCAGCGATAGCATACATCAACTGCCGGGGGGGTCCGATCCCCTCCGCTGAGTCAGATGGCAAACCGTCTGTTACTGTATGCTGAGCGGAACTTTTTATCCCTCATAAAACAAAAAAAAAGGAAAACAGAAAAAAAGATATAAGACTGTACATAAAAAGGAACTACTCATCCCATAAACCATTGCGAATGAGTTCCACCCACGCGAATGAGCTTCCCCGCAGAAATTTGAATGTACTCATGAACCAGTGCGGCATATACTGTATATATATATGCCGCACTGGTTCATATATATATATATGGGTCACCATTTTGAGCTAAGAATTTAGTCAAGCGCCCTGATTTTGGGAACCCATTGGGGGAATTCCCATAATGTAATGACTTGTCAAGACGAATCCAACAGTGCCAAGCACATCCCTCTCGGACAAAGGGCCGTGGCAAAAATAGATCTGACCTCTTCGTAACCTTTGCAGGGAGAGTTAGGTGACAAACAAGGGCTCAAATGACATGTTCTCATTGAGACGAACGAGCTATAGATCAAACACCTCCAACTAACGGTTCAGGGTTGGGATGCCTTCCCTTCTAAAGTTGAATTTAATCTCCCAGTTGAAATGCATTGGTTTAATTAAATGTAATTCTGTGAATAGTCGGACAAAAATAGTCGGACAATCATTGGTTTAAATTTCGTTCTGTGTATTATGAAAATAGTCGGACAATCGTCTCCAGGACACGATTCAATAGATTAATTCTCGTGACGATGAGGATGAAGTAGTTAGTAGTTAGAGATTTACGGGAAAATATTTTAACGGGAGGATAGCGGGAGAGAAGCGTAAAATACGGTAGAATCCCGGGAAAAACGGGAGGGTTGACATGTGTGCCTTAGCTATTAGCGTTAGCTAGTGCTAAATGGAAAAAGAAACACACAGCACAATTATTTTTTAAATACTTATGTTTCCCTCGTCTGCAGTTTTGTCATGGACAGTTGGCATTGATTCCTCTTTCTTTTAAAATATTTGCTCTTAGCTTTGACATAATGCTAGCGGGTCTGGCGCATGCAAGACAAAAATGGCGCACCTTCGCAAAGGTATTTTTCAAACTGTGGGTGGAGATACTCAGATGGGGGACGGTCTCATTCTAATGAGCCCCCACTTGACGTAGGAGGGGGAGGCAAATCTGAATGGCTTGTTGAATCACATGTTTTCCGACAAAGGCTATCCACAAAACTGACTGGGTTATCTTATTTCACAGTTTGTGTGTTACTAGGCCCATCAGAGACCCAAAACCTATGTGCACAAGCACTGAAATAGTGAGTTTTTCATAATATGTGACCTTTAAATTGGCAACACTACAGAAAAACAAAGACTGTGGAGGCCTAGTAGCCCCAAACTTCAGATACCATTATCTGGCAAACCATCTTCAATTTATTATCAATATCTGATCTCCCATTTTTCACTGAATCAATAAAGAAACATAATTACTTTAATAACCCACGGTCCAGTGGGGTCTGCTTGGCCGCTGTCCAGCCTGCGCTGATCTGGGTGTGCCTCCTCTATCTCTCCCAGTGCTGGAACTCAAACTGAGCACATACACAATACAATAGGCCTAGGGTTTGCAGGATGGGTAGGGTGCAAGCTATTTGGGTAGGTTGGTGGGCGGCTGTGATCTGGATCTGGCTTGGTGTGCTTGCGCCTCATGACTGTACTGCAATTTTAATACCACTCATACTATCTTAGAACCCATACACACCCACATAAATCTTACTCCAAACAAAACACAACCAGATCAGGGTCTGCGGGACAGGAGGGGTGTGAGTGGTTCAGGTTAGACCTGCTTGGATGACTGACACCCCTATACAAACTAGCACACATTATGCACTGGGGTTTCAGGGATGGGTGGGGCACGGGCGGGTTGGCGGGGGGCGACTCGGTGGGACCCGCGTCGGCTGTGTTCGGGTCCTGGTAGCTTACCCGTGGTGCTGGGTGGCTTCCGGCCTGCTGCAACCCAGCAGGGCTGGGAAGATCGCTGCTGGGTGCTTTCCAGTGCCCCTGGGTGGTGGCTTGCCATCATGGGTGTGGGTCGTGGTGTGGGGGCCGGCACATCCTGCAGGGTCCAGACCACTGCCTGAGGCAACCCCATGGCAAGGAGCCCGGTACTCTAAGGGGCCAGGCTCAGAGCTTGAGCCCTTGGGGAAAGGGGTGAAACAGGGACCCTTGTGCCTGTGACAGCAGGTCCCTGTCCATCAGGGGCGCGATGTCTGAGAACCAGGACAAAGACATTGTTTTGCAATTCTTACTGGGCTTCCCCAAGATAGACCTCGCAGGAGAGATACGGGAGGCAATTGCCCACAGCCAATCTTCTACCGTTCTGCCACAGCTAAAAACAGCCTACATGTGCCCGTAAACTGGGGAGCTTCTGCTGGCTTCTCAAACTGCCCTCGGACCACCTCCTCAGCCTTCATCTTGGTAACATTTTTACATTAACGCATTTTCCCAGTGTGACCCAAACGCAATCCCAATCTCAGGTCCGCACCCCCCTGGGATTCGCAGCAAAATAGTTATTATTTATTTATGAATTGTATGTTTTTTATTATATTGTTTTCCATGTTTTAATCTAGAATTTCATGTAATGTTTATGGTGTAAATGCCATTAAATACATTTTGATAAAGATGATTTAGTATCTCTGTTCTCAATAATCAAATCATAGTATGACTATACCTCAAAAGCAATGCTTTTTAAATAGAAATTTTTTTCTTTAGGGTAAAATTGTGGTAAATTTGATAAGTGTGCATGATTAATCACACCAATATCATGCGATTAAACAGGATTTATTAATTTAATCATTTGACAGCCCCAGTTATTATATAAATTCACATAAAGAAACCACTAAAATATGATATGACAAACTGTTGCCATTAATATATTTGGAAATATCCAGGCAGAGGTAAGCTCTTTATTGTCCGTTTTCTTATGCACTTTATATTGATTAAATGGTTTACAAGTCCTTAACATGGATCTGTAGCAATACCTTTTGGTAAAATATGAATTGAAAATAGCCATAGCTGTGGGCTCCATACCTGTGTTTGCCTTAAGGGCTGGTTATACTTTCGCCTCAGGTCCTTCGTGGACAGCGCACACACTCCCGCAGAGTGCGCTGGGCGTTTATAGTTGGCGCATTGTCCGTTGTAGTATTCTCAGAAACCATGGGTGGCAGTAGAGAGAAAGTACCCTGTGAAGCAGGAAGTAGTAAACAAAGAACGCTAAACTGCAAACATGGATGCACGCAGAACACTGGAGGTTGTCTATGCTGAGGAGGAATTGTTTATGGTGGTTAAACTGACAAAAGCATGGTAAAGGAGCTGGTCTGTCTACCTGTTCCATGGAGACAGGAGAGGGTGTTTGACCTGATGTCCTGCTCCATATTTTATTACAGGGGATTACTTACTGAGCTATGGAACGGAGTCACAATGTGTAATTAATCTCGCTCATTGCAAGATTCTCGAAAAGGAACTGCACATAAATACCAATAAAAACATTACCTTTTATTTGTAAACTGCACAAGAACTTTACAAAAGCCCTGTTAATTTACAATAAAATCAACAAACCTGAGTGAGCTGTTTGCATATACTATTTCGTCTCAAAAAGTAATTGGTAGACTTTGAATTCCCCTTCTGATGTGCTGCGGATGAATTTTGAAAACATGTAAAACAGAAAAATGGCAATCTTCCATTGCTTCCAGTGCAATTCTTCCAGGGAACGCCCCTCATACCCTTCTCGCCAAGTCACAAAATCTAGAAGGTGCAAAAGGTCCAAGGCACCATGGCACCAGCGCCTGATGATGTCATTTGTGGCATGTGCCACCTCGTGCCATTGCACTTGCGGCAAGCATAAACCTAGCTTTAGGCCGCCCAAATCACCGCCCCCTAAGAAAAGAGTATGTCGGCAGTTGACTCATCAACTCTATAGTCTAGGTGCGGAAGAGGGCCACACTACGCCCTCCAGCAGACCTTAATTACCCTGTGCCATATTATTGTTCCGACGGCCCATTATTCAGAAGCCCCAATAATCCGACCAATTGGACTGAAAGCCTGACAGCCTGTTATCCAGAAAACAAACACCCATTGCTCCGAAGGCCCATTGCTCCGAAGGGAAGAAGGATTCCCTCCTCTGCACCCAAGAAGATCTGATGATGTCATCCTGCATAATAATTAGCCATGTGCTTCGATGGAAGATTCAGCATGAACAATGGACAGATGAAGAAAGATAAATTTGCCTCAGTAGATTCATTTCATTATAATTATTATTTGGAATGTTTGTTTAAATAATAGTTTTATTTGTTTAGGATATTTCCTTATTATTCATTTCCTTTTTTTGTTTATCTCCAGGACATTGTTATGAATTGTAAATAAATGGCAAAATTATTGGCAAAATGGAAATCTGCCTCTGTCCTCCAGCCATCTGACCGGCTTACCTGCTCACCTTTACTCACTTTCAACTGGAGGTGGATGCTCACGAGATGAGACCAGACCCCTCTATTAAAAATAAACAAACAAATAATAATAATAATAGTGTCTTCAAAGGCAAAACGTTGTTGCCTTTAGCCAGAGCCTTTAATTACCATTCTTTATACTTTTATTAAAAGCTCTCTTTATCAAATGAAATACAATAGCGTGAGCTTATATTCACAGATCAGACCTATAGGAGTGCGTCTATACACCGATATCTTTTTCAGTTCCGGAACTCGGTTCCTCTTCTGATGTGCATTGATTGGGTCTCACAGTTAGATAACTGCTTAAAAATTGTATTAAAAAAAATCTTCCATCAAAGCTAATTATTATGCAGAATGATGTCATCGGATCTTCCTGGGTAACCTTGCGAGGCAGATGGATTCTCGCGAGATCACGATCACGCGAGAATACATCTTTCCAGGCGCCAATCTTTCCGTTTGTGTCCAAACCACGGTGGTTCGGACCAATCAGCGTCCTATGACAAACTGGGTATGGTTTAGGTGTGATGACAGCGACTGTTTGTTTGAAAAGGAGGTTGATCTGATGTTGAAGTTAGCCAGTGATACGGTGATAGACAGATCCTTCATCCAATAACCTGCCAAGTATTTTTTTAAAGTACCTGCCCTTTTAAGTGCTTATGCACCTGTATGATAAATAAATGATTCTTCTTCTTCTTTTCCAAACAGAACCATCTGGGAAGTTGTCCATGGAAACTGTGTAACAAACCATCTGGCGCGTCAGGTTACTTCCTGGGTACAACGGAGGGAAGTGTCGCGGTTAGATATTACAATCCTTCCATTTGGAGCAATGGGCCTTCAGAGCAATGGCCGTTTGTTTTCGGGATAACGGGCTTTCGGTCCAATGAGACATTTTTCTGACTATTGGGGCTTCGGAATAATGGGCCATCGGAACAATGGGCAGTACCCGATTACCAGAGGAGGTAATGCTTAAACTGACTTAATCAGCCTTCACAGCGGGCTATGCCAGAATGGGGAAGTGGGCCAACGCTACACAATACACCCTATAGCACCCTCGATACCCCTGGGGAAGAGCGGTACGCCACATGGTCTCAAGCCAAATTGTCAGCATGAAAACGTGGACGGCGGCCAACGCTACAAAATCACGGCATAGAAAGCTGCTGCTTTCCCACTCAGGTAAGTTTGACACCTTGTTCACTTTCTTCCTTACCTTCTAATATCTGAACTGCTCCGTGCAGATCAAAGAATCAGTGAGTTGGTGCACACAGGTGCATGATATTCCCAGTGCATGCCAGCATGTGCTGTGTGCCTTAAATAATTATCCACGTCAACTACCTGAGGAAGATCACTCCCCCCACCAATAGAATGTGTAGCTGGGTGGAGAGAAAGACAATTTTCCAGCTAGATGCAGTATCCTACATAATTGCATTTTTGCCATATTGTGCAGCCCTAGTATACACTATTTTATGCGTTTCCCTTCCTCAAAGTTTTAACTTTGTTTTTACATCCGCTTTGTTTAAATAGGTTTGATTTAACTTGTTTTTCATTGTGTATTTTCTGCATATTTTTATAGGCAAGACTTATTTTTATGTTGTCTGTTTTGTTTGCATTTTCTACCATTTATCCATCTTGTGAAACACTGTTATGATGTAATTATTTTATTTTATTATTGCTATTATGATTTTCTACACTGTGATGATGTAATTGTTTGATGTTTTTTATTGCTATTTTTCTACACTGTTATGATGTCACTGATGTTTTTACCATTAAAATGCAATTGTTTTGCGTTTTTATTGCTATGATGTTTTACTACACTGATGTTTTTATTGCTGTTTTTTTCCAAATTGTCACGATAACTACTTCTATTTCAGTCTCCCTGACCATCAGAGGCGGTGATTTTAGCACCTGGCTTTCAATTGCGCGCATGCGCAGGTCGAGTTTCTCTACCAACAAAGTCACTCGTGACCACCTGGGTGACATAGGGCCCCAGTATAAGAGGCACGTGCACCCAGGGAATGGCCCTTACCATCTTCCAGTTTAGCTGTCGGCGTCACTGGGAGTCTCGTTCTCGGGTTGGACCTGGCACCAACAGGGATGCCTGCTCAGAGTGCGTCTTTTAGGCGGATGCCGCAGCAGTCCACCCTCAAGGTCCCTCCCTCATCGCCTTATACTGAGGAATTGCAAAGATGTTGGTCGGACCGCAGATCTTTCATTTCCCCAGTGACTGCATGGCCTTGGCAGTTATGTAGAATGCAGGCAGCTATGGTTTGGATCATATGCCCAGTATAGAGCCTGCTGTCGTGTCTCTCATTGTATCACCTGATGAGGCTCTAGGAACTGATACACACTGTCCTCAGCCTCAGCCTCGCTTAACAGATGACCTGATAACAAGGAGCTATGACACGTCAGCTTGCATGGGTCGCATTGGGAATTCCCTGTCCCATCTCATATTGGCTATACACTGCAGGCGTCTGGTAGGGACCCCTTGACCCAGAGTGTTCGTGATGCCTCACTACAGCCCTTTAACTTTATGTCCAGGGTGCTCGGCCGGCTGATGTCAATGTTTATGCTGGCACGTCGCCAGATATCAGAACTGTGTAGGAGGGTTCTCCGTACACTTCCCGTGGTTCCAGGACAGATGTTTGGACCTGCCGCCCAACAGGCCCTGGAGTGCAGTGTCCAGGTGAGGCTGTTCAGGCCTTCGCAGAGAACTAGTGAGGCATAGACTGGCAAATATGGGGGTCCAGCCACCAGCTCACCCTGGGGGGCACAGTGTTGTTTT
Source organism: Cyttopsis rosea (assembly GCA_900302355.1). Taxonomy (NCBI): domain Eukaryota; kingdom Metazoa; phylum Chordata; class Actinopteri; order Zeiformes; family Parazenidae; genus Cyttopsis; species Cyttopsis rosea. The sequence continues at coordinate 8,561 of OMKR01100497.1, forward strand.
GGACATTTTTTTCATCCCGTCGCCCCAGCTCAACCACCCCTCCCAGTGCAAAGGAACCAGGCTTAAAGGCAATGACTACATGAAGTCGGAGATCAAGGCTTCTTCTCAAGGCAGCACCTCAGCCACTGGGAAGCACAGACTTCAGACCCCTGGTTTTGTGCTATGCTAGATTTGAGAGAACTGAACAAACACCTCCCTTTTGACATGCTGCGCCCGGCAGATGTGCTGCAAGCAATTTCAAGGGATGACTGGTTCATAAGCATCGACCTAAAGGATGCATATTTTCATGTGCCCATAGTTCCCCAGCACAGGCAGTTCCTATGCTTTGCCTTCCAGGGGAAGGCATACCAGTTCAAGGTACTCCCATTCGGGCTGTCACTGGCACCCAGAGTCTTCACAAGGTGCTTGGCAGCAGCACTGTCCCTACAGCAGGCAGGGGGAATGTGGATCCTGCCATATCTGGATGACTGGTTGATATGCTCCCAGTCAAGAGCGCAGGGGCTCATGGAGATGGCAGCCCTGATCACCCATGTTTCTAGTGTTAGCCTCATGGTCAACTTCGACAAGAGCTCCCTAGTGCCCAGCCAGAAGGTTGTGCTTATTGCCGTTGTGCTTGATTCCCAGCAAATGACTGTGGCACTCTCCTCATGTCAGGTGGACGACATTGTCCTGCTCCTCACTCGTTTTCAGAAGGACAGGTCTATGACTTGTAGGGTATTCCTGCAGCTACTCAGAATGCTTACAGCAGCATCGGCAGTGGTGCCTCTGGGCCTCCTGTCATTGACACCCTTTCAGATTTGGCTGAATAGTCTTGGCTTGGACCCGAGGGTGCACAGGAGCAAGCGGGTAAGGGTGACGGCTCAATGCCTCATTTCCCTACATCTGTGGCGGAGGAGAGTGAATATCGCCAGGGGGGGTCCACTCAATTCCCTCTCATCGATAGGTATTGGCTACAGATGCCTCCCTTTCAGGTTGGGGTGTAGTTTGGCAACACAGAGCCATCAGAGGGCCGAATGCCCAGCAGCGCACCAAACACATAAATGTGTTGGAGCTGTGTGCGGTTTTGTTAGCACTCAAATATTTTCCGGCAGCGCCAGATCCAGGCAGACTCTTCGGGTTGCGACGCAGCTGCTCAGATGGGCATTTCCTCTCCTTCTCATTGAGGGAATCAACCAGCCAACTGGGCCAGGACGCACTGGCCCATACGTGGCTGGAGGTCCTTCTTTATGCTTTTCTCCAAATCTCATTGATCCTGCTGGCACTGCACAGAGTGCTCATGGGGAATCACAGAGTGCTGTTCATAGCCCCCAACTGGCCAGGGAGGGTATGGTTTCCCTTGGTTCACAGACTTCTCCATGGGAGCCTGTGGCGCCTCCCTGAGAAATTCAATCTCCTTTCCCAGCTGAGGGGGCGCATCTGGCACCCAAACCCGGGGTGCCTGTAGCTCTTTGTTTGGCTTGATGGTGGCCTTTCAGCTTCTACAATTGGGGTGTATGTGGCTGCCATTTCAGCCAGGCATGTGAAGATCCAACCTCCGCAATTAAAATCTGTGCCATCCTGAGACCTATCTTTGGTGCTGCAGGTTAGGTTGGTGGCACGGTGGCTCAGTGGTTAACACTGCTGCCTCACAGCAAGAAGGTCCTGGGTTCGATTCCACTTGCTGTCCTGTCCCTGACCACGGCATGGACCCACCACCTGGAACTGGTCCCCGGGCGCCGACAAAGTGAGGGCTGCCCACTGCTCCTGGCTGCCCCTGGAGGAATGAGGATGGGATAAATGCAGAGACTATATCTCATCATTCGCCACTCCTGCATGTGTGTGTGTCACCCTCCGCATGTGTGTGGTAAATGTGTGATTAATAAATCCTTCTTCTTATGTCCGTTTGAACCCCGTGGCCCGGCAGATCTTAAACAGCTCTCTGCGTCAGCCAAGCGTGTGCACTCTATACCCTGTCCATCAGTACTGAGTTTTTACACTGGAATCCTGATGGGACAGGTGTGATCCTGTGGCCTAATAATAAAATGGATGATCTACATGCACGGATTAACCTCCAGCGGGACATCGCGAACTGCTGTGTGCTGGCGTTCACGGAGACCTGGCTGGATCCCGCGGTACCTGACAGTGACTCCGACTGGATTTTCCATCCACCGGCACGACAGAACTACGGAGTCAGGTAAACGCAGAGGTGGGGGGGTCTGCATTATGGTTAACTCTCGCTGGGGTTCGGACATAGCGGTACTTTCAAAACACTGCTCTCCAGACCTGGAGCTCTTAACTATAAAAGTCAGACCCTTTTACCTCCCGAGGGAATTCAGCTCCGCTATAATCACGGCAGTCTACATACCCCCGCAGGCGGATAAAATGTGCGCGTTAGAAGACCTTTACGGAGTAATTAATGGACTAGAGAACGCTCACCCCGAGGCAGCTTCTATTGTTGTTGGCGACTTCAACAGGGCTAATATGAGGAAAGTTTTGCCTAAATACCACCAGCATATTAACTTTCCTACCCGGGGTGATCAGACTCTTGACCACTGTTACTCTCAACTACGGAACAGCTACAAACCCCT
>OMKR01100499.1:0-19430 GCA_900302355.1 Cyttopsis rosea
TTTCTAACTACTTATAGTTGTAAAGGTTTACTCCACCCAAATACTACTTTCTAACTACTTATAGTTGTAAAGGTTTACTCCACCCAAATACTACTTTCTAACTACTTATAGTTGTAAAGGTTTACTCCACCCAAATACTACTTTCTAACTACTTATAGTTGTAAAGGTTTACTCCACCCAAATACTACTTTCTGTCTAACTACTTATAGTTGTAAAGGTTTATTCCACCCAAATACTACTTTCTAACTACTTATAGTTGTAAAGCTTTACTCCACCCAAATACTACTTTCTGTCTCACTACTTATAGTTTTAGGTATGAAGTTAGAGATGGTTAGTGGCTTAGGGTGTCGTCCATCATGTGCAGCAGGGTTAGCAGCAGTACCCAGTGCTACTTCACACCTTACCCCAGTTATTAGACCAGTAGCTTAGATCAGTGTTTACTCTGCTTGTCTTCAGGTGTCAGAACTGATGAACACGAGAGTGGGCCAGTACCTCGAGTGCCACCCTGTTCTAGCACTGGCACTGTTGCTGTTTGGAGTCATGGCCATGTTACCTGTTGGACTTTTCCTTATCTTTGCCCTCACAACCAGTCTCATCGCTGCAGTGGCTTTTGCTTTCCTCGAGGGTAGGTGTGACTTCTAACAGTTGGGGTACAAAACCCTTTATATTTATCATCCATTATGAGACAGACAGTGGTGGAAGAAGTACTCTGGCCTTTACTTAAGTAAAAGTACAAATACCCTGATACGAAGTTGCTCTAGCAAAAGTGAAAGTACCACTTCAACATTTCTAGTAAGTAAGGTTAAGTGGAATCTAAGTACTTGTTCTCAAAAGTACTTAAAGTATTAAAATAAAAGTACTTGTCATAATAAAAGACCAAGCAATCTGATTGGTTCGGTGGATTGGCTCTTCTTGCTTTGTCTTGGTTATATCCACAAATGAAAATGATTTCTTTATTCTTTAAAACTAAAGTAACATGACCGTGTTAGAAATGTAGTAGAGTAAAAAGTATAGATATTTGCTTTGAAATGTAATGGAGTAAAAGTCGAAAGTCTCCGAAACTAAATATACTTGGGAAGGTACAGATACTTGGAAAATGTACTTAAGTACAACAACAAAGTACTTGTGCCCTGGAACTTTCCACCACTGGAGAAAGCTTGCATACCTATTTCAAGGAAAATAAGTATAAATAACCTCCATTTTCTAGTTTTACTGCTGTCCGTCGGAGGCCTGGTCCTGCTGTGTGTGCTCTCTGGTCTGGCTCTCCTGTCAGCCCTGATCTCCTCCATCTTGAATGTCTGTTTTAACACCTCCTCCACCATCTATCAGTTGTTCTACATGCGACAGAAATGGGTAATGCACACAGTCAATTTCAACAAAATGTTTAATAATATTTAATTTGTTAATATAAATGTTCCATTTTGCAGTCTGAAAGTGACGGTGGAGTCCACACAGATGATACTTTGCGCGGAACTTCAATGTTTGGGAAGAAAAAAATGTAACTTCCCATCTGTACATATAACCCATCCACAGAGAGGCCTGTACAGGAAGAGAAGGTAGGAATTCTGTATCCTGATTGAGGACACTCCCATTTGCCAAACATTTTGGGGCTTCAGTTTGAGGTATCAAATCTGAAGCCTTGTAAATTTAAATAATGTGTAGACTTATTTTTCTGACCTCAGCAATGTTATAATGCATGGAATTGGCTTATTACGTATTTAGACTTTGGTGCAGTGTCACCATTTACTCTTTACTGAAAACACTAAAAACGATGTACCTGTGGACTTCACATTGAATATTTTAATCAATGTGTAAAATATATACTCCCCATTTACAGCTTTTGCAACTACTTCCTGCACAGAACTTCAATTGAATGACAATTATGCTAAATGTATTGTCGACATAGTTACCTGCAGTTCTGTACTGCCAACTTATTCACATTCAATAAATATTAAAATGTGAAATATAATATAAACAATAACAGACCCAAATGGTGATTTATTTCCATAATATTCAACTCAGTCAACGGCTACTTTTTCTGATAAAACTCGTTTAATGGAGGTTGTATCATGCAAAAAAAAGACAAAAAGTTGAAATAATCCATAAGGAATGCCTAATGCAATGTTTTGGAGATGGGCAGAATGTCTGAAAATTAAACAAGCCTATTTAAACATATGATCAACTCCGTCATTCAATGTTTAATGCGTCACACCAATTGTTCACAATTTAAGATATTAACAGATGAAATGTCACAACCAGTCTTAGTTTTGGCAACAGACAGGACAGTCAATACCTAATTCTTGTCCCGAAACACGAAGTGCATTGATCATTGTATTGTTATGGCACTTACTGAGCTGGGGTCATTACTTGAAGACTCTAATATAGTGCACATTGACTTATTTGTTGTTATGGTGCAATAGCACTGAATGTATGTGCTGTCGTCTAATGATCAGACCAAGCACCATAAACACGAGTTTGTTGGAAAACATGACTTGTAACGTGTCCGGTAAGAGTTCGAATGAGGAGTCGCAATTCAAAGCAGGTCAAGGAAAAACAGATTTTAACTCTCACAAATAGAATAGTGTTGCTATGAAAGTCAGTCGTGTTCGATTTTGACGTGTTTAATTACAAAAATGTCTCATTTGAGAATAAAAAACATTTCTAGGAAATAGTGACTCTGGAGTTTCAGGTTGTTACAAAATAGATGTAGCATTTAGGCCATAACAATATTTCCAAGAGGATACAAATCATAAATCCATAATAGTGGTAATGGTTACAAAAAAACGGATATACAAAAAAAACAAGTTCTGTCAAACAAAAAGGAGTACACTGGTTTAAAAAATAAAAAAAAGACATTGAAAAATGGGACGTTAATCTTCTTTCAGGCACCCAGATCACCATTCTCACGCTTTAATAAGACTGTACATTTGTGCATATCGACCCGATTTGTGACAATGTGTGTTTCGTCATTAAAAAAGTATACATCTCACATGTACAAAATATGCGTTTCCTCTATTTGAACAGCAATGTAAAAGGTTTAAGGCAAAAAGCGGAACACAGAAATCCAAGGGTTAAAGTGTTGACCTGGAGTGATCTTCGTTCTCTGGAGCTTGTTGACATTTACTAGTTCCATCAATACTAGCTCGAGACTATGGTTTCTGCCCCTCCATTGGTTCTCTATCTCAGGCATCCTCTGCTCTGCGGGATTGCATGATGTCGTCTCCACACTGGCGCAGAGTGTCCCGGGAGTCACCGTCTTACGCTGGCAAGCTCAGCTTCTTGCCTTTCAACACTGAGGGGAAGAATGAAAGATGATCAATATTACAGTACAGCGCTACTCAGGGTAGGTGTGTACGTGAGCGGGAATGTGTAGGTTTTACCATTGCTGTATTGACAGGTGCTGATAAATAACGTAATGCCCCACACTTAATCACATTAATATTCAACAGACATATAGACTGATGCCACGTACCTTTGGTGACGTATAGGTAGAAGAAGTCACAGTAGAGGATCGTCTGGACAACACCGGCCACAATGGCAATCATGTCGAAGAAGCCCTCAAAGTAGAAGCGCCAGATCCAGTTGAAGAGGTAGAGGGCCCTATAGAGTCCCAGGCAGAACAGGTAGTGGGTGGTGATTGTCTCCGCCTCGCCCGTCTTGCTGATCATGAAGAGCTGGGGCAGAATTGCCACGGACTCCAAGTAGATGGAGAACGTCCACAGGATCTAGTTTGGAGATAATGCCAGAATTACGGCACGGCCCACATCCACATATTGGTCGATACCTACAAACTAAGCAATTGAAATTGTTTAACGTTTGATCCACAGAACCAACCTCTATCAGAGAAAAGTCGTGGTTGATGAGAACAGCAAGGCCCCCCACCGGAACAACCAGAAACTCCACTCTGAAACTATCGTGGTTGCCATCGTAGGTGGCCTTGAACTTCATGTAGATCATGTAGACCGTGGCATAGGCACAGCCGATGTAGATCATCTGACGGAGAAATCCAAAGCGCAGGGTTAAATTCACGCCGTCCCCTCTCTCGCGGTTTCATAACAGAGAGGCAGGCGGCCCTTCGGCCAACCCGCTCGCACCTTACCTTCATGCAGGTGTTGTACAGGGAGATGAAGGAGGTGAGGAGATCCAGGTACCGTGTGGTGAACACCAAAGCAAAAAGAATCTGGCTCTTTCCGGAGATGCCTTAGAAACAACAACAACAACAATAATAACAATAACAACAACAACAACAACGCGTGAAGAACAGGAAGCATTCACATTCACTGGGACCTGATCCGTTGCCATTATTATTGTTACTCCCGACCAGGACACGTGTGCAGGACGTAGAGCTGAGGGTAAATAAACAAACCACCCAAGATTATTACTATTCTGTATATTTCAATTGACCGGGCGGATACACAGTCTATTTAAATGCCGATCCCCGGGGCCGTAGAGGGCGGTAATGCGACGGAACGCGACGCAAGCTGCCACCAAAACAAGCGGAGGAGAAAGGGCATCGGGGCGGCCGGGCGGCTTCCGTAGCTCGCCCCCCCCCAGGGAACGCCACGTCAGAAGCCAGACCAGAGTAGCCGATAATCGATCAACCAGGGCAGGGATCGGCGACGATAAACACGGTGCACATCGCCGTTTCAGGGGGAAAGTCGATTGAGTCGAAGTCGGTTTTCGCCGCAGATGCACGGCAGCCAGGGCGTGTAACGCGTATCAGCCGCGACACACGCCAACGGCAACTACACAGTTGGAAGAAAACAGAAAAGCCAACGGCGGGGCCGGGCTGGTGGAGTTCGCGAGATCTGCAGGCGAACAGCGACGCCGAACTCCCGAACGATCAGTTCGCTGCGAACGAAAACGACTCGGGGAGTCACTCCGGCTAAAGAGCGGGCGGGCGAGGCCAAAATATATTAACAACTAAATAATTACCGAAGACTAAATTGAAGTAAATCGAATTAATATCGAACGCGTCTGTGGTGTTCGTCGGCCAAACGATTCCCCCAACCGGCTCCTATACCAACCCAACCCAACCAAACGAAGGAAGAATCGGAAAAACGAACGACTCTTTAATCGAGTGACTCGTTAAGAACCGAATGGGGTGGGGGTGGGAAAAAGAGATGAACCTTTCACGGCCGCCAACGAACGAACGCACGAAATGAATGGGGAACGGAGAGACCGAAGCTAATGCTAATGCTAGCCACCTTAGCACACGGTTGGCCAGCGATTCGCCGGAGAGACCTGTGCACTGTGACTGGTCTGAACGCAAAACACGCGGCATCGAAGCGGCGGCTGTCGGCTTTACCTGCACACGACCTGCTCTTCCATATCTTGAGCAGCAGGATGATGATGGCAGCCAGGTGAGAGAGGTCCCCGGTCAGTCTGAAGACGTTCATCGCTGCAGATTGAGGAGGGGAACGGACGTGAACCGGATGTCGCCTGCGGGGTAGGACGCCGATGAAGCCACTCGCCTGCTCCTCCCGCTGCTTGAAGCTCCTCCGCGCGAGTTATTCCGCCGTGGATTCTCGCGGATAGTCGCGCAGCCAGGCGATTTCAAAATATGGCGAGTGTGCGTGTCGACGTGGAAGGGGGCGGGGCTAAACGCCGGGAAGGAATCTGATTGGGTGGATTCGGAAACCGACGACGTCACTCGAGTCGCCCGAATAAAATAAAAAAAGTTGTCTTTCTATTTTGTTTAGGCTTATGATGCTGGTTATGCTTATTCTTTTCTTTAAAAAATTCCAATTAATATTTTATGCATATATAAAATATATATTAATAAAACATTTTATGTATATATAATTATTTTATTTATTATGGAGGGCACTAGATCATTAAGATGATTGTGGAATGATAGATAAATATAATAACAACAATAGATAATCTATTGTTATTGTTATTATATCTATATCTATCTATTGTTATTATTATATGTGTATCTATTGTTATATTTTTTATCTATTATTATATCTATCTATTTGTCTATTGTTATTGTTATTATATCTATCTATCGTTATTATATCTATTTATCTATTCTTATTATTCTATCTATCTATCTATCTATCTATCTATCTATCTATCTATCTATCTATCTATCTATCTATCATTATTGTTATTATATCTATCTATTGTTATTATCTATCTGTCTGTCTATTGTTATTGTTATTATATAAAATTAAATAGAATAGCATAATTGGTGTCACTGGATACTGGACAACGATATACTGCAGGTTCTTGTCCGAAATATGATGCCTCTTGTCAAGAAGTCAAACACACATGTCAATTTCTTTTCATGAAAGCCCCCGTGGGGTCACCATTGAGTTTCACACAGAACCTACACACATAGCTCACAAAGAAGTTAGATAATTGCTATAATTGATGTAATTTCCACAATCATCTTAATGATCTGGTGCCCTCTGTTGAGTCTCGCATGGAATTTAGTGATACAAAGATCAACTTTGAGGACCCCTTCGTATGTCAAGGGACACACCCTTTATACCTGTGTACTCAAAACCCTGATGCCTCTGGTTTTCACAGTGACCCCTTCAAAGGAGAACGTCCATATAGCCAATAGAGTCCATCAGCCACGCTAGTTGCAATGAAAATGAATAGGGCCAAGCTCTATTTATTTACAAAAGCACTCCATGACCACGACAATGACCCAGAACACTGCAGCGGTCATTGCCATAGCAAATTTGAGCTGTTATTTCCCAATTTTATAGACAAAATCTGTTGGGTCTATATTCTATGTGTACGTTCATGTGTGTGAGAGACAATATAGCAATAATAGCTACAGAAATCATACAAAAACAATTCTATATCCAGTTAACATCTAAAATTCCAGCCTATCCCGTGTGTGTGTGTGTGTGTGTGTAGAGGATGTCTTCTCACAGAGCATCATTTTTCTCTGCTTTTCTGGACGGTTGGAGAGCAGACGTTATCGCGCGTGGAAAGGTCAGTTGCTTGTCATTCGCTAGAGTTTACAGGATTAGAACACGTTTACAGGATGTTAGAACAGTGGCTATTACTAGGGTTGTATTTACAAACCTTGATATGGAAACTTAATGCCCACGTTCCATTATCAAAGACAATAGTCTGACCTTAGATTTTTCATATTAAGGACCACGGTGGTGTTTGGAGGCTGAGATCAGAGCTGAAAAAGTGTCTGTAGCTATCAAGCTTTCATTGATTCACCGGTGGTAGTTATAGTTGACACAATATGTAATTATGTTAATTAATTATTACTTCATAATCAGGTCCTTCATATTGAAAGACAATAGAGAGGATTTCTCTCTGCCATGAGAGAAATGAGACAATGATGGCCCTACATATAGATATAGATATAACTTGACATGTGTGCTTATACCACAGCAGCCATCAAGCTCTGTGTGACTACCTCTGTTATTTATTGTGTTATTCATAGTGTCTAACACTGAGAAAACATGAAGAGGTCTAAGGTAATAAACAGCTTTTTTTGTAACAAATGGCAAATGTAATTAAATAATTAAAAATAAATATATAATAATAATATAATATAATATAAATAATAAATAAAAACAATAGGGAAAAAACAAGAAATAACATAAAAGTTCTTAAAAGTAATCACATAATTCTTAAAAATGTAACTACAATCAAATTGCCCTTTTTGTCAAATATAAACTAGTCTAGTACTTATTTTCTTAATCTGTTTACATAAAGATTACATGTAATGAATGAGTTCAGATGGTTTCATTGTCTTCACTGCAAGTCTCATGTATGTCCACAGGGGGACGCCACCTTGCTATTCAATCTTTCTTGACACTCCTATTTCAGTTTTATTTATGAGTTAGAATAAAGTGGTTTGGTATCTTTTTTTTTTCTGAGAGAGAGAATTAACCAGAAGCCTAAATATAAAAGTGCAGTATCGAAACACCCTTCTCTCTCAACTTGCAAAATGGCCCACCAGAAGACCCTTGTCTCTGTGTGTGTGATCACCATGGCAACGGAGGAAGAGCACTCCAGAGAGGAGAGGATGTGTGGAGCGGGAGAGGGATGGATTCTGAGGGAGCTAGAGAGATGACGCACAGGGTATAGGAGTAAGACTGAGAGAAGTGTTTGGGGTTGGAAGGAGGGAGCAGAGGGAAGACATCAAGGATTGTGTTTTTCTTTTCTTTTTCTTTTCACAATGAATACCATCTCACTCGTCCTTTTCCTCTGCTTCTCTGCCACAGGGTTGGGGAGAGTTTGGGCTCTTCAGCAGACAGGTGAGCCTCCATTTAGTTTTCCCTTTCTTTTACTGCAGGAATTGGGTTTTATGAGAAACTTGGTTGTTTTCTTGTGACTCAATAAAACACTCAGCTATCTGTGGAAATTGAGCTACATGATAAAAATAAAAAAAAGGAAATTTATTAAGTCATAATTTATCTTTCCCAAGACAGTTTCTAACCCGACAAACATTAACATGAGGTTATCTGTGTCTGATTGATTTTGATTGATGAGATTGGTAGGAATACATTTTCTACAAACAGTTGAGAGCAGCAACTAACAATTATTTTCATTATCGATTAATTTGTCGATTATTTTCTCGATTAATCGATTAGGTGTTTTGTCCATAAAATGTCAGATTTTGGAAATCTTCTTCTTAAAAAATGACTCAAAATTATTAATTATCAAAATAGTTGCCGATTAACTTAATACTTGGCAACTAATGGACTAATCAGTGAACAATACTCCCCTCTGTTGTCTCTTAAAATCTCTCTGGGATTAAAAAGTATCTACAATTTAATTCAAATTGTATACCTAAAGTTTTCTGAAATTTGATGTTCAGACGCTGGGTCTTGTCTTTCAGTTCAGATGGTTGTGCTTGTTAATGTTATTTTAATTTACTCGCCATAGGAATCTTTATGGAGCGGCGTGTTGCTTCATGCAGAGAAGCGAGTGACCTAGTTTACGACAAAGTCTCCCATAAAACCCTACGCCACAAGCATGCGACGGACTCGAAACGACAAGCCGCAAACAACAGTCCCGCTCGGGTTTTAAAATTAGATTGGGTGCATTTTTCTTTTTCTTCAACAAAGCCAAAAGCGTCTGGCGGCAGCTGAACCGCCAGGGAGGGTCAAGGGTTCCGCGGGTGGCACTGCGAGTGTGTGCTCGGGTATGGCAGGCTGTAAATCTGGTGAGCTTCAGAAAGTGTCACAGGGCTGCATTGATAGTCCTTGAACGCCTTGAAAACCTGTGATGTTTCCCCTGGTTTTGTTATTCAAATTGTAATGTAATGAAATATTTAGTGAATCGCTTTTACGACATGCAGATGGGTGGCAAATTAAAGGAAAAACCAACATAAAGTGTCTTAGTAAGGTGTTGGGCCACCATGTGCCGCCAGAACAGCTTCAGTGTGCCTTGGCATTGATTCTACAAGTCTCTGGAACACTACTGGATGGATGGAACACCATTCTTCCAAAAGATACTGTATTCCCTCATTTGGTGTTTTGATGATGGTGGTGGAGAGTGCTGTCTCACATGTCGGTCCAAAATCTCCCTGTGGTGTTCAGTTGGGTTGAGATCTGGTGACTGTGAAGGCCATAGCATATGATTAACATCATTTTCATACTCATCAAACCATTCAGTGCCCCCATGGATGGGGGCATTGTCATCCTGGAAGAGACCACTCCCATTAGGATAGAAATGTCATAGGATAAAGATGATCACTCAGAACAACTTTGTATTGATTTGCAGTGACCCTTCCCTCTAAGGGGACAAGTGGACCCAAACCATGCCAGAAAAATGCCCCTCACATAAAAGAGCCACCGGCTCTTCATCCTATGATGAAACATTTATCCTGATGGGAGTGGTCTCTTCCAAGATGACAATTTGTTACCCGTCTGTAGATTATTCCAGGGAAATGTCCATTTACTCCAGCATGGTTGGAAATAAATAATAGACAATGAGACTAAGATTATATTATATTTTAATTAATAAACATCACATTGAAAATTGATATTTGTTTTGGGTGAATTCCTTGAAAATGAAAGAAATAGTGCTTAAAAAGGTACTTTAAAGTCCTTAAATTTCATTTTTTCTAGTGCCAGAATAAACCCTGTGGATAGCATTTACCTGCTCTGAGAAATGGGACTTAGGTTACACAGTATATTACAACACAACACCTCATCAAAACCTCTTCCCCCTTATCCCACATAGAAGGGGTCAATTGATTGACGCTTCTATGTAATACTGGCTCGATTCTTAAGGATAGAAAGCGTGCACATTCATTGGTCAATTTAAGGAACACTTCCCAGCACTCATACATACACAGATTTATTATGTTGTCCACTTCATGCCGAGGCCCATTCCTCTTTGCTGCAACTGTGGCCTCAGCCTTATCGTTGACGTCTTTCTAGTGTACACTATCAATTTGAAAAATTACCAGCGAGAGCCGTTTGTAGCTCGAACCGAGAGTCTCCCGAGATGAAAATTAAGGCGATAACCTAACCTCAGTGTTGACACCTTGTACTCGGTCCTCTCAACAGATAACTTGAAAAAAAACATTGGCTTCAGTCACAGTATTTTTTTTGTCTCTCAGTTCAAATATTTGCGCAATTGTTTGACCTGGCAACTTCCCTAAAAATGGACAATGTTACTGTAGGAGTCATGCGAAGGAAAACTTAAGTCAACGACTTTTCAGACCGTCTGCCAAGATATTAACTGCTTATCTCGAGGATGATTCATCATTTCAAAACATTTTTTTTTCTTTTGGCCAAACATGTGACATCACACATATTTCTTATCGGACATTGAAAAACAGCGTCAAGTCTCTCTGCTCTACCTCAGCCTCACAGGGGTTGGATTTCATGAGGTCGTGACTTGTGATGTGCAGGGGTATCTGAAGTCATCGCCGCCCTCCTCTTGTTTTCGATGAAAGGTCTGCTCCCCAACAGCGCTTTAACAACAGCGTTGTTTTAATTTGAAACACGACTACGCTAACTCCCTTTGTTGCCAAGAACATATTGAGAAAAACTAAAAGCCTTCTCTCATTGGAGATTGGATTCTAATTGTTCTGCCAGATATGATGCATTTCTTCCATAAATCCTTCATGTCAAACTGTATTTCTACTTTATTTACTATAAAGAAGAAAATAACCCATCTATAACTCATCCGGGCTCCTTACATTGGCATACAGGTATTTAAATATCGATCCTATTGATGAGGACATGTTCAGGAAAGGGTGTGGCGCTTCAACCCCGTTTTGCCTGTGACCGCTCAGCACTCTCAGGAGAAGTCATGGAAATGCTGTGGTTGGGTCACAGTCACTTTACTCAGAGTAAGAAGGAAGTTTGTTTTTATACAAAACATTTATACTCCACACTTGCGTGTGTGGAGTGTCCTTTTAAAAAGAGCTTTTTGAAAATACTTCTTGGTATCAGTTGAAATAAATTATATAAAATGGACATAACTCTTTTTGACCAGTTTGAATCAGGGACATTTTTCATCCATTTTAAGATCTCCAACTCAGCACCTTTATTGCATTGTATTCTTAGAAATGTGGCTGTAATAAATTTCACTGGAACCCAAATAAAATTAACTGGAACTCATACAGGAGATTTCACAGTTATCTTCAGAGGCACCACCCAATTCTTGTCCCAAAGCAAAAGGCAACAATTCAAAACCCATATCCCCTGTGATGCACAAACATCTCCCTTTTTACAGTTTCCATGGAAACTTAAACCATAAAAATAGCTTATATTAGTTATTGCATTGCAAAGACAAAAGAGCAGAGAACTGATGAAAGGTGTAGTGGAGTCGCAACAAAGGAAAATTATTTCTTGACCTTCTGTTGGATTGATGAGTCATTGCATGCTGTACAACTTTATAACTTTCCCTATACGAGCGATTCAATGAAAATACATAACATTGGAGGGACGGTGCTTGCACTGCTACCTCACAGCAAGAAGGTCATGGGTTCAATTCCCGCTGTTGGCACCGTGTTAAAGTGGGTTAGAGCCTTTCTTTCTGGAGTTTGCATGTTCTCCCCGTTGGAGACCCCCTCTGCTCACGTGGGTCTCCAACATAAAAAAAGAACCCCAATGAAAAACATGCAGAACACTTTCCTGTCTTGTCCCTGACCATGGCATGGCCAGGGACAGGAAGGACCGCTAGGATGGGAAAAATGCAGAGGCTAAATTTATTCAGTCACCACTCCCTGCATATGTGTGTGTGTGTTAGTGCATTGCACCTGTAAGACAAATAAAATTATTCTTCTGAAAAAAAAAAACCCCCACTCAGATTCTTTCAATGATAACTTTTATTGAAATTTGCAGTATAACAAAAAACATGAAATGCCATTTCAAAACATGGAATTTAACGAGGAGCCATTGTTCCAAGAGCCTGCCTTTGGCGGGTCAGACCAACAGGCCGATGGAAACCACGCAGACACTGAATCCGTGCAAATATCCCTCCCAACGTCCTAATTAGCGCCACGGTGGGTGCACTGCAATCATAGAGGCATATTTAGGGGTTAGTTGAAAATGTTCGTTTCCCCCCCCGGTCATATAATTTATGTCGACAGAAAAAGCTAAAAGGGGGAGTAAGCAATTGTGTGCCGCACGGAGCAAAGAAAAGCCAGGAACTTTATTCCACACAAATGCAACACCTGCTGATTTGACCACTTAAGTAAATCAGTAAATCAACTGCTAATGAAATGAGGTGGCAAATTAAAACATTGTCTATATAAAGTAAGTGTACTTCTAAAGCATTAGGTCGACTTGGAGTGTTCTGCTGCCTCAACCGAACTGCAGTCTGAATCACTCCCACATGGAAGCAAACAAGTGCCATAATGTTTTAAATATTTAAAGCCATTGAATTTTATATATTGAAATTTAAAACTACTTTGAACATTGAAATCTTTTTTAAATAAATGGGTTTTCTTCCCCCCCGATTAAAAGGAGAAAAAAAATTCTGATCCAAAAAAAACTCCCAAGTTGCCGATATTCGTATTGCTCGAATTCGAGCGTCGAGTCGATCAGAGAAATTCAGCTCGAAAAAGAATTGAATCCAGCATCCGGCTCACGCAAGGAGAGCCAGGTAGAAGCAACCACGCCCGAACGCGATAAGACCGACTTCTTGGCCAATCAGAGCGCGGCCTGCCAGTCACGTGTTACCCCCCCATGAGAGGTCAACGCATTAAATCGTGACGACTAATTTGAAAACAGCAAAACTTGACATATTTAATTATTTTAATTTTTATTTATTTAATATTAAAACACCTGGTTTTAAAAGGTGAAAACATTCCAACATTAGTTCTACATTCAAAGTTTTTAAACCCTTAAAAGTTAAATAAATCGACATGGTTGCGAAGAAAAGCGGGGTGTTTGAGCGTGGGCCGCCTGATCCGGATCACGGGGGCGATCCGACAGAGCAGACCCGGCTCAGGTTGATCTGCTCAGGCAGGGGGGGGTAGGTAGGTAGAGGGGGATTCTCGCAGTGAACGCCGCAGCAGCAGAGGCCAGCTCTTCGCGGCAGCCGTGCTGACCGCGGCATATAGCGGCGTTTCTGACGAAGAAACCTGAGTCCTGCGGGGTGGTTCTCCACGCTTTTTTTTGCTTTGTTTCTTAGTTAGTTAGTTTGGACCAAGGTCCCCAGCGCCGTCCGTCTGAAAGCCTCCTGTCGTTCGCTGAAAGCGGGAGTCGAAAACAGCCAACGTTGCATGTACAGGACGCAATCGTCATTTAGGGTTAGATGATACACCCCACAGTGAAGGCGGTTGGCACACGAGGGGCTTATATAGGATGTGTGACGTCATCTCCACATCTACCGTAAGTACCGTAATACGTAAAACGCGAAAATGTATTTCAATTCCAACCTGGATAGATGGATAGATAGATAGAATAACAATAGATATAGATAGATAGATGGATGAATAGCTTTTGAATACGCTTTCTCCGAGACGTGTGTCGTGAGCACAGCCAAATAATTACCCCGTTTTTGTCTTTCCAATTGTTCGGCTTTGTTTCAACGGTTTTACAGTTTCTTGAAATCGTCGGTTAAAGTCAGTTAGATGTTTATTAACTGCGTTCAACGCACGCTTTTTATGGCAAAAACAACAACAGAGCAGAGTTAAATTCCTCAATTGTCTGACTGGGCGTTGAGCCACAATCGTAAAGATCTTTCATGTTGTCTGTAAAACACACAATCTGCCATTATACAGGGAATGTGACGTTTGATGACGGTTGCTGTGGGTTGCTATGGATTCCGGTCGCCATTTTCGAAGGATCACTTTCCATCCAATTGCATAGAGAAATAGCAAAAATATACGAAATGTAGAATAATAGCGAAGGGAAGGAAAGGGAGAAAAAGAAGGGTCGACGTTTCACACGAGACGGTTGCGAGGTTTTCCGTGGCAGTTTTTTAACCGAACACGACTCCCAAGACGTCTTGTAACTCAAAAATTGGCCGACCGGCATTCACAGTCAATGCGAGTGATCCTCCCAATATGGCGGCTCGCTCCAGCAATGTGACGTCAGCTTGGCGTTCTCCATACTGTATGTTCAAAAGTGTCACTTAAAAGGCCGAATTCAACTTGTTTAACATCTGAGTGAAAAACCCTGTACATGCCCTTTTGAATATGCTTGAAAACCAAACTCACCAGCTTGACACGTATAAATATTGTGTTTTGGACAGATGTTTCTTTCAGTGGTGTCAGACAACGCGATGAGAACTCGTCCAGTGCAGATCTTGGGGCCCAGAGCGTCCAGAGGTGGTCCTCTGGGCGAGGCAGGATGAGCCGGGAGGTCCAGGGAGGAGGACTGACCATCGACACCCTGCCAGACAACGTGACACGCCTGGTGGTAAGCTCCGCATGGCTGCCTGTGTTTGTAGCGTTTTGTCATTATTCTTGACTTGTTTGATTTGGTTTATTTGGAATTGAACACAGGGAATCTTTTATACAACCGGACTATATCAGTCCCTTGCTTCTCTATAATTTTCTGTCTGGAAGGAGGATTCTGGAAGGTATTACACATGGCGAAGCTTTGGCCCAGAGGACCGCCGCACTAATGAACTGTGGATAGATATGAGTGACCTCCAGCACGGCCAAGTCAGAATGCACGGCATCCTGTCCAACACACACAAGCAGGCTGCGGTGAATAACACACACACACACACACACACACACACACATACACAGTCCATTTTCAATGGTGGCGTTGTTGTTTTTGGAGGGGGTATAGCTCAGTGGTAGAGCATTTGACTGCAGATCAAGAGGTCCCCAGTTCAAATCTGGGTGCCCCCTATTTTGATATTGAAATTCTTCACCAAACACGATGTCATTAGCACACACAGGATCAGCCACATATCTTTGAAAATTAAAAATGTGAACAACTGAGAAAAAACAATCTACAAAGTTATTAGTAGATTTTATTTTTGTTAGCTTTAAAATTTTTATAACAGGTTGCTGAGAAACCTATAGTTTCTCTAACCTCAATGGCAGGCTCCTGTGTGTGCTGTGAACCTAATACATTACATTCTACTGCAATTGTTTCATCATTATAGGAAGAATACACAACCGGTAGGCAATCATAGATGTGGGGGTATAGCTCAGTGGTAGAGCATTTGACTGCAGATCAAGAGGTCCCTGGTTCAATTCCGGGTGCCCCCTTGTGTCATGAAAATGTTTATATTTTATCTGCTGTTGTGTAGTCTCTATAGAAACGATACATATGCAATAGAATAGATGTGTTCCTCAAACAGGTAGGTAGGTATTGAAGATGAGCGCTTTATGTAGACAATGATATTGGCTTAATTATGTCAATATAAATATTGCTGATTTTATGTAAAAAACACCAAATCATTCATAATCACATTTATCCAGTTTTAGTTAGGTTTATAATTATTTTGACCATTTGGGAGCTGTGGACGCGACAATGTAGTCTGAAAATAAACAACATTTACTAGAGACTTATTTATTTCACTTTGTAGCCGATCACTGATAATAATAAACAAATATTAATTAAAAAAAAACCTTCTCACTGATAGAAAACGGCTTATTATTATTTTTAAACTAATCTTATTCCACCTTTCTCCCGCGTACCCATCCATCCCCATTTACCCTTTCCTCGCAGAGGGTCGCCCTGTCATTTGACTTTCCGTTCTACGGCCATCACCTGAGGCAGGTCACCATAGCAACGGGAGGTACGTTTCCGTTTATGTCCAGATGGATGTTCGTTGACCTTTTTCTGCAAAATATCCGCAGCGTTTGTGAATGTTTTACTTGAGCAAGGACAAAGTCTCATCTGGGCCGCTTTCCAGGATTCATTTTCATGGGCGACGTCGTCCATCGCATGCTGACAACCACACAGTACGTTGCCCCGCTGATGGCGAACTTTGACCCCAGTTTCTCTAAAGAGTCCACCGTGCAATACCTGGACAATGGTGAGGCATCTGTTAATGCTTGTGATGTTAGATGTAGGAATGTCGTGCTTTGAATGAATTATTGAGCTGAAAAAGGACAAAGGAGAACCTTTTCCTTTTCTTTTCCTCCCATGCTACTCCTCAGGCGAGGTCTTCGTGGTGCAGTGGGACCACGTCAGGCTCCACGGCCGAGAGCCAGAAGGAACATTCACCTTCCAGGCTGCGCTGCACAGAACAGGGAGCATCACCTTCAGCTACCGAGACGTGAGGCGTACTTCCTGTAGTGCTCACCCAGCTGTTTGCGTAGTTTCCCACCTCACACTGCCGTGCTCTCCCCCTATCAGATCCCTCTCTCCGTGGAGGCGATGGGCTCGGCTCAGCATCCAGTGAAGGCCGGTTTGTCCGACGCCTTCATGGTCGCGCTGCCTTCTCCCGAACTGCAAGGTCAGCCATGTGCGATGCAGGGATTCAGTTCCTATTTGTCTTCTACATTTTTGTTGTTGTTTTTTTTGTCAAAGGAGATGTGACAAAGTTCAAACTAGGGCTGGGTGATATTGACAAAATCAAATATCTTTTAGATAGTACCTCGACAATGATAATTTGACGACATTTTGGGGATGACTATTGGTACATTTAGAAGATATTTGTACTACATACTTGAGAAACAATCAGTGATGTGGATATTATAACCAAGCAGGTAGAGAGAACAGCTAGAACAGTCTATGACGTTCAGAAAGATGCATTACTTTACTGTAATGCAGCCTTAAAGACAACATTTGACTATATCACAATATTTCAATAACCAATATATCAATATATCGCCCAGCCCTAGTTTAAACCTCTCACAGACCATAATTATCTTTATCTTTATATCTCTCCTACAGGAGCCCAACAACGCACTATTTATGAATACCATCGAGTGCAAATAGAAACGGCAAAGATCACAAACCACTCCGCTTTTCAGTTCACTGCACTGCCAAGTAAACACTCTTTTAGTTTTCATGCATTAAAGGCATGGTTTCAAATATTTAATATATTCATTCATCACCACCTAAAGAGTGCAATACCTTTATTTTTCTGCTTCTCTCTCTCTCTCTCTCTCTCTCTCTCTCTCTCTCTCAGCATGCCTGCAACATAAAAGCTGTGAGAGCTGCCTGTTCAGGTCCAACCAAACTTTTGGCTGTAGCTGGTGCAACGTCCTGCAGAGGTTCGTACGGCAGCACACAAATAGATATAGATACATAGATACTTTATTCATCAGCAGCACACATCAAAACAATAGGCAATAATCAATCTAATACTGGAAGGAATCTCTGTCTGTCTGTATGTGCTGTTTGTCTGTATGTCCTTCGATTATCTCGACAACTGTTCATTCGATCTACTTCACATGTGATGGGTGTATTGCTGGGGACCCAAGGACGTGCGGTGTCGAATTTGGTGCAATTTGGACACGCGACATGAGTCACGTGACACATACACGTGAATGTGGATTCCGGAACTCTGTCACAAAGAAGAAGGAAGAAAGGGAGGAGCAAAGGGCAGGAAGGAAGGAAGGAGGAAGAAGGGGAGAGTGAGGAAAGATGGAAGGAGGGAAGGAAGGAAGGGAGGTGGGAAGAAGGAAGGATGGGAGGAAGGAAGGAAGGAGAGAAAGATAGAAGAATGAAGGGAGGGAGGAAGGAAGGAAGGACGGAAGAAGGTAGGAAGGAAGGCCCTCTGTCCTTATTAGCCCGTTCCAAACAGGCATGTTTTAAACGGGCACTGCACTAGTAATAAAGTAAAAGGAATAAAACATAGAACAAATTGGCAATATACAGTAAACCTAAAAGTGACCAAAGAAATTTACAGAAATTGCAATATACAATAAACCTAAAAATTGAACCTCTGTATCAATAGACATTCTGACAAAAGTAGGACATTTGCATAGTTTGCATAAATATATAGAACATTTCCACATAACATTCCACGTTCTGTATGTGGTAGAAAACAAACAATTATACAATACAAGACAAAATATACTATATATATACTGTATATACTACATAAAACAGTAATGTAAAAGGCTGAGTGTTTTTAACACCCCCTGTGTGGCTCACGTCCCCCAGATCAAGCCAGAGGAGGAAGAGTTTAAGTTACAGTTATACATGTAGCATAATGTGTGCGTCTCGTGCGTTTCAGGTGTTCAGACGGCATGGACAGACACAGACAGGAATGGTTGGACTATTCCTGTTCAGAAGAGGTACAGGCACACATTCTCTATGAATTCTACCCTTCTGTTTGAAATAACATTTGAGCGCATTTAAATCGAAGTGTCGGCTCTGGACAGAGTAAGGATGCCGCCTGTGATGAGTACTCCAGAGAAGAACCGGACGGCTCGGTCGCTCCCTCTGTCACACCGGACGAGGGCACAGATATTCCCAAGCAGCGCAGTTGTAAAACTGATGGTGAGGTCTCCCAAATGTATGTAGTCTGTAGGAGGATCCGTCATGACCCCAATATAGTGTCCATAATCTCTTTGGCTTTTACTGCCATTTTCCTCTCTCTCTCCAAATGATTCAAAATGTCATGTTTTGTTGAAGAAATGGTGTGATGGGATTTCTAATCATCTATTTTAACTTTGTGTTTCAGATCTGAAAGCGGGGTTACCAAAGCACGCTGATCGCTTCACTCATGTGGGTGTCATGGCCGGAGTAGTAGCAGCCACAGTGCTGCTCCTGGCTCTGGTGCTTTTGGCTCTTTACATCAACTACCATCCCACCGCTGCTTCCACCCTCTGTCTGGTGAGAACTGCTGGTGTGCTGCCTCCTTACTAGGGGGATAGATAGATAGATGGATGGATGGATGGATAGATAGGTGGATAGCAGCTCATATCAAATAGGCATTGATAATAAAACAATAGAATAAAAAATATAACAAAGAAAATAAACAAATAAAATGAAAGAATTATCATATACAATAACTAATTAAATAAACCAGTGAACCTTGCATATAAGCCCCAAAAATGTATAAGCCATTAAATATAAGGCAAAATTGGACAAAAAAACAAAGAA
>OMKR01100505.1:0-12593 GCA_900302355.1 Cyttopsis rosea
CTCCAGGTCCAGAGAGCAGTGTTTTGAAAGTACCGCTATATCCGAGCCCCAGCGAGAGTTAACCATAATGCAGACCCCCCCGCCTCTGCGTTTACCTGACTCCGTCGTTCTGTCGTGCCGGTGGATGGAAACTCCAGCCGGAGTCACTGCCGCGTCAGGTACCGCGGTATCCAGCCAGGTCTCCGTGAACGCCAGCACACAGCAGTTCGCGATGTCCCGCTGGAGGTTAATCCGTGCGTGTAGATCGTCGTAGACCGACCCTGATGTTTACCTAGATGCTATAGGCCAACCCAGGAACATTCCTAATAAATATATAGCGAGTAGTGAAATTACAGCAGAGCTAGAGTCGCTCCTTTTCTGGATCACACCCGGTAAGAATACTGAATGGAGCCATGAGGGCTAATAAAGGAAGAGAGGCCCACACCTGGTATTGGTTGGAATACTCGATAGGCAGATGGGGAGCCATGCTGACAAAAATAGCATTGGTGGCAGGAATAGGGCTTGTCATAGTTGGAATGATCTTCTGTTGTTTGCTCCCTGTACTAAGGACCTGTTTGACCAGAGTGTTGCTTGGACTGACGACTGTTCAACAGGCGGCCATTGTGCGTTCCCTATCACCCCGGTCCGGCAATGCAGTGACCCGATGTTCTGAGGACCGAGGCGGGTGATGGAAGACAAACATGCATACGTATATGTGCATATACGCATGATTGTTTATCTCATGAAGGCCTGTGATCGACCGTCCATTATAATGAGATATGTACTACAAAGGTTCCAGTCTGTACTCCTACATTTCTACCATTGCCACAACCTGCTATATCAAGGTTTATATTTGGTAATCCTTTTCTGTTTGTGCCACAGAAAAGATGGTTTTGCATATTTTTATCCATCATATTCATATATGATGGATAAAAATTATAAACAAATACATGCAAATCCATCTTTTCTGTGGGTATACGTATTGGGTATAAACAGTTTCTTCTGATAATCAAATATAATAACCTTTGTACGATGAGCATTTCTCATCACGTTTGCAACACTGGTAGGCAAGCAACCCCTGGAGACTCGCTTCAGATGACATGTAGTCATTAGCTTTGTATTTTTCATTGTGTGTTTCATTCAATGTGTTTTCGATTGTTTTGCATTATGTTTTGTGTGTGGGGGGGTGTGTTGCCCCAAAGGGGGGATATATAGTATAATTTTGAGTGCATGAATAAGAAACCACAACAGCAATATGTACTAAGCAATATCGCTTGTGTGGCTCACCATTGTATACACATGCCATATGAGGCCAGAGCCAGAGCCACAGACTTAGCTTTTTATATGGCTGCCACTGTATAAAGTATAATAAATTAGCTCGCCAAGGCGCGAGCCATACAGGCGCGAGCCATATATAGACTAAGCTTCGGTTCGCCACCAATATTTACGAACCGAGCAAGAGTAGGGGAGGGGATGAGTCAGAGAGGGGGTAACTTAATAGTAGAAGATATAAGAAAAGGAGGGGGCATCCAAATGTATTGAAAAACTGTGAGCTGGAGCCAAGAAAGTCAGTTGTATCTGCAGATCCAGCTCGGCTCTTTTTACTTTGTAATAAAGTCTATCTGTATACTCAACTCCACCTTGACTGCTGTTTGATTAAGAATCGAAGACTTGATTTCTCCACGACAATCGCATGGCGCACCGCTAGAGAAAAAAACTCCAATTCTCTGAGTTATGTTCACGTTATAAATTCTCCATACAAGTAAGAAAATCATGAAACAAATAAATCTCTTCAGCCTGAATCCTGCGCTGCCTATAGTACACACGGCATCAAAATTTCAGTCTGTATTGTTTTGATTTTGCCCGCATGGCGCGGTCTTTGCAAACGGAAATGATGTACATGTTTATTTGCATATAGAGAGGGGAAGTGAGACGCATGTGGAGGCGCATTCTAAAGCCAGGTGTAAATAGACGTACTTAGAGCTGATCACTTCGTATCGGATCACCCAAGATGCATGTTAATGCCAGGTGTAAACAGGGCCTCTGTTAACATCTCTCTCCAGGAAGATGAGAGTAGTCATTGTGGTGGGGGAGGAGGGGGCCTCTGAGATTGGCAAGGGAGGCCCAGGCCCCTGCTGTGGTGGAGCTGGTAGGCTGGATCTGGCGTATGGTTACAGAAGTGCAGGATTTATTATTTACAAGTAAAGTATTTACACAAAAACATCCAGTTTTTACTAAATTAAGTCCCATAGCAATGGAAAGCAACATGGTCCTGAGCTCAACGCGGAGATAGACACTGATTTTTTGTTTCATTCGTTCCATTACGCAGTGATCGGGACAGTCCCTTAACTGAGTTGTGTTTAAAAATTTGTTTTATACAAGTAGGAAACTAACGAAACCAAATAGATCTAAAATAAAAACACAGAAAAACCAGGCATGGGAACCGGCGCAAGGCACACGGCACATGGCACATCGCTGTCTGGAGGAGAGAAAATAAAACTTTTTTCGCTGATCGCTGGCACGCCGATTGCAAGCACCCCACCGAAGGGACGGGACCCCCCCCACCTAACAGGCCCCAGTGCAACCGCACTGCCTGCACTGACTGTAGTTACGCCCCTGGGTGGAATGTAATCACCGTGGTGATTCCCCCTCCTGAAGTATTGATGATCAGTTGTTTATAGATCAAAACATGGTCAGATCGTGCTCCAAAGAGGGGGATTGGTGGCAGTCTTGTTGAACAAAAAAGCTGTGCTCTTGTCATCCCAAGGACAGAGTTATTGCAGCAGTATTTGTTGAGTAAAGAATGAATAAAGTAAAGTAGAAATTAAAAAGAATTTTAAATAAAGAAGACAGATTATTGGTGGAATGAAATTGTCCGAAATAAACACTAGTTTTAAAATAAAAATATGTATTGTAAAAATAAATATTCCAACAAAATCTAACAGAATTTTGCATCCTTATTTTAATGAAATAAATATAAAAGAAAAATAAGGAGTAAAAATCTGAAGATAAAATGGTAAACATTCTTTTTATATAATGAACATGGCACAGCACTCGTAATGTACCGGTAAAAAGAAGAAAAGAAGTAACCAGTGTAACTGCTATAATTAAATTTTCACTTGAATAAGATTTCGATAAATTAAAAAACAAAATAAATATGGCAAGTCTGCGAAAATCTAAATAAATAATACAGTTTGTGGGGTTCAGCACCTCTCGTCGACTTATTTTACACAATGAATATTTACCCTCTGCTGTGGGTCGGAACTTAAATATCCCCAAAAAAACCCAAAACTATGGATGGATGTGGCCCGGTTGTCAACGATGCTACATCTTTCTGCTTCTCCTCCGACACGAGTTGCTCATTTAGGACGCTGCACTGCCACCCACTGCAACTCAAGTCTGCTCCGTAGTTTGTGTTTGCGAATGTAACCTATCTAGGTAACCTTCTTTCTATATCGACAAACGTGATTGGCTAGCGGTGAAAGTTCTGCTTTACATCGTCCAAATTGATTGGCTTTTCGTTACCACTTAAACAAACAGTTCTATAAACAAACAGATAGATCTGCAGAAGACATTATCAAAAATTATCAAGCCTATTTTATTTCGACATTGATGAAAAAAAAATCACAATAATTATCGTTATTGTTTTATCGCCCAGCCCTACCGAAAAGTTCTGTGTGGCGGCCCGCTCTGAAGAGTTGGATCCATACAGCCACGTCTGGTGCACAGAAGATGAAGAAAAGCCTCTGTTCTTCCCCAACAGTAGCTGAAGTTCATCCAGTTTGTTGCGCAGTAGCACATTAGAGAAGTGTGTGAAGTCCGTGTCGACGGAGACGCAAAAACGCACCGGCACGTTTCCCTCTCCTCCGACGTTTCACTGTGTGTACAAAGGTGAGTGCACCTTTGACCAGAATGTCCAGTAATTGGCGATGTGATATGGCGATGAAAGTGGGAAATAAATCTGTAGGGGTTGTAACCCTGATGTTCACAAGCTCTTCTCTGGTGAAAGAGCTCCGGATGCTGTGACAAAACACTGTTTAAGAACAAAACAAGACAAAACAATGTGCACCAACACCGAGGCAGCCATTCGTGGCGCCATCTTGGACCAGTAGTTGTAACTTATAACTTATAAGTTATATTTTATAACCGTTTATCGTTCATCTAGACCACAAAATTGTGCACATCATGATCTGATGTTCATCACAATACAACACCAATGAATCACAATAAACATGACTATTGAACACCAATGCCAAACTTTTTGTACAGACAAACGCTGACCTGCTCCAGCAGCTGGTCCTGCTCGTACATCCACAGAATCTCCTGCTCTCTCCTGATCTCCTTCTCTAGCTCGGTAAGCGCCTCTCCTTCCACAACCGGCGCTGTCATCATCTCCGCCTTCCCCTCCTCTTCCTTCTTCGCCTCATCCTTTTCTCCCTCCCCTCCTGGCCTTTCTCTCTCCAGCAGCTCTAGCAGGCTGGGGCCTTCCTCCCCCTCCTCTCCTCCAGTGTGCCTCGTTCTGGGAGATAAAACAAAGATGTAGATCTGTCTTCTGTCAAACAATCAGCGTTTAGGTGACGTATAAAGAGATTGACCCCAATCCCAACCGCACCATGCTTTCTATCCTCAAACGACTTTACCATCCTACTACTGTCGTAGTTGACTGACAAAGTCATGTCCCTACAAGGTAATTACATCACCCATGATTGTGTTTGTATTGATAGAACACAAGCAATAAAATAAATCTTTACATTGCTTTGTGTGGTTACTAGTCTGTCATGGTCACTACAAGGGGCCTGGACTACTAAACAAATACTCATCTGCCAGTCTTGCAGTTTGTGCTCAGTTTGAATTTATCCCAGTTAAAATTACCAACACGCAGCATGCAAGATTTATCATCAGATAAATCATCATAACATACATCCATATAACCATCACTACATCAGGCCTGCCCACAGGCCAACCTCCAGTCAAATTGGTCTTTATCAAATATATGTTATATCTGGCAAAATACTATTTCCTCAGTCTGCAGTAATTGGACGTTTGGTTTCTTCACTGGCGATGCTCTGCCATGCCTGTAATGAGACCATCTTCAGTTCTTCCTTCTTTCAGGCCATCAGTCTCCTCTTAAGTAAGTGGAAAGCATACTCGATTAGATCAAGGTCAGTGATTGCTTCATAGGACGTTGCTTCACTATGCACTGTCCTATAAGTTATGGTGCATTTGATTTGATCTGCACAGACAAGATGTCTCTGTAGACTTGAGAATTCATCGTACTGCTGCAGTCATCAGTGATGAGTCACATCGTTAATGAAGACCATTGAGTCAGGTTGAGAGGCAGCTATGCATGCTCACACTATAACTCCACCTCCCCCATGCTTGACTGACGAGGTGTTATGCTTAAAATCAATAGCAGTTCCCTTTTTTCTTCACAGGTTGATCTTTGTTTCGTCTGTCCTTTTCGAAACTGCATTCTGGCCTTTCGATTCTTGAGGCTTACCAGGGGTTTGCATCTTGCCATGAACGCTCTTGATGGTGCCCTTTGACAGATCCACACTTACATCCTGGAGTGTTCTTGATTTCTTCACTAGTTGTAAAGGGATCTTTCTTTGCCATTTGAAGTGTTGTTGCCATCCACTATAGTGGTCTTCCGTGGTCTACCAGACTTTTTGCAATTGCTAGGCTCACCAGTCCGGTCTTGCTTCTTAATAATGTACTGTTTTGCATTGTTTTGTCTTTGATTTATTCAGATTTCTCCTCCTTATGATGGTCTACTTTACTGACAATCACAGTTATTTCATCTTAAGACCTCTCATTGACACTCTTAAGTGTGAAATACCGAAACAGCTGAGCAACAGTCCGTCCAATTACTTTTGACCACCTAAAATAGGGGGACTATGCATTAAAAAATATATAAATCCCAAACTATCCACCCAAGATGGATACTCTCAAATTGAAGCTGAGTCTGACCTCCATTTGAAATCATTGTGCTGGATTACAGAGAAAAAACAACAAATAAGTCTCACTGTCCTATTATTTATGGTCAGCACAAAGCAGTACCAAGAATGATACTTCCTGTTCTCTCATTTCTCTTAGTTCCTTCTCCTTTGAGTCTCTGTGGTTCATGACAAATTGTGAAGTCCTAGTACTCAGTTATTGTAGTCAGGGGTGCACGCCAGAGATTTTGGGCCCCATGAAAGACTGTCTGTCTGCTCTCACATCAATCCTACTACAACTAGCCTCTTTTGCCATGCCTCCTGTGAAACCTCCACCACCTGCATTATTGAATCCTCTACTCTCCATTACAAATTCAAATGAGATAAGAAATATGTACATATATACCTACACAAAGTTAACATGAAGTAGCACTACGCTAACTAGTGACTAGTGAGCTCAAGTTAGTCTATCAGTAGGCAGCCGCAGTACAGCACCTAGGGACCAACTCCAGCTCTTTTGCCAGTGCTTTTCTCAGGGGCACCAACAGGAGTATTAACCCTAACATACATGTCTTTTGATGGTGGGAGGAAACTGGAGCACCCAAAGGAGACCCACGCAAACATGGGGAGAACATGCAAACGCCACCCAGAACCTATTACTAATAACAGAACTCTATTGCCAACCTGTTAAGTGAAACTATCCCAGTTACGGAGGTCCGACCCAGCCCACAACCGAGTGGCAGCTCCAGTTTCAGTCCTTCCTCCAGCTCCAGCTCTGGCTCCAGCCCCCATGGTCACATCGCCAGCCCCGGTACCTCACCTCTCCAGACCCGAACGGTTTTCTGGAGACTCCGGGGACTGCCAATCCTTCCTGGTCCAGTGTGGGTTACATTTCGAGCTACAGGCATCCTTGTTTCCATCGGAACACTCAAAGGTAGCATCTTCCACCTTATCTTCCACCTCGCCGGCCGAGCTCAAGCCTGGGCTACCACTGAGTTGTCCAGGGATTCTTGTGTAGATTCTTGGAGATCCAACGCCCTCTGCAAGATCTTCAACCACACTACCCCGGGCCGACAGGTGGCTAGAGCATTAATGGGTCTGTGCCAGAGTAAGCGCTGAGTCTCCGACTACAGCATTAAGTTCTGCACCCTGGCAGCCAACAGCAGGTGGAACTCACTCACTCCTTGTTCAATGCTTTGGGCTAGCCGAAACGACCAGTTAGCTCTTCTAGATCTTCCCTCCGGCTTAGACTCTCTGATCTCGTCCAGAGGGGGCAACCTACAACCAATCGCCCTTCTTCTTAGTCTGTTCCTGCTCGTCCCAGCTCAGCGGCCACCGACGCTACTGCGTCGGAGGAGCCCATGCAGTTGGGGAGAGCCAGGCTCACTCCGGAGAAATGACAGCGCCACCTGCGGGAGGGTTCTCAACTGGGTCATCTCCACGTGCCCAGTAAAAGGCAAGGCTCATCAGTGAATAGGAGGGCACTGGTGAGCTGAAGTACTTCTTCTGTTTATTCCTCTCGACCCCTCAGTCAAGCATGGCTTATCACTCCATATCAGACTCTCCTCCCCAATGTTTTGGATAGACGCCTGCTGCGCCGCACTCAACTCACTGAACTTGTCATCACCAATAACCACACTGAGTTCCTGAGCTTCCATCATTTCAACTCTTCCCATTACACCCTCTCATCCTGGGCTTTCTCTGGCTCACAAGACATAACCCTCACATAGACTGGTCCACAGGGGAAGTAATGGGTTTGGACTTGCTGACTTTTCACCTCCTGCCGTGGATCTCCAACTCCGGAACCCACCGCCTGTGCTATGAGTCTTCCCATTCCCTTCCAGTTCCTGAGTCTCCTCTCCACCTCCTCCTACATCGTCGGGCTCCAACTTTCCAGACCTCTCTGGGGCTCCTTCCTGTTACCTCGACCTCAAGGTTTTCAACAAGGCCCGGGCTACCTCTCTGCCATCTCACCGACCCTATGACTGTGTGATTGACTTGCTACCAGGTACTTCACCTCCCAAGGGATACCTCGATTCTGTCAGCCCCTGCTGGAGCTGCTTCTTCGTGGAAAAGAAGGACAAGATGCCCTGTATCGACTACCGAGGCCTGAACAACATCACCATCAAGAACAGTTACCCTCTCACTCTTATCTCTTCAGCATTTGAGTTACTGCAAGGTGCTAAGATCTTATCATTTGTTAAGTATAAGGTACTGAAGGGGGACGAGTGGAAGACCGCTTTCAACACTCCTAGTGGGCAATACGAATATCCCCTAATGCCCTTTGGCCTCACCAATGCTCCAGCTGTGTTTCAGTCCCTGGTGAATGACATCCTTCGAGACATGCTGAAGCTGTTTGACTTTGTCTACCTGGACGACATCCTCTATATATCTTCTCTCTTGATGAGGAGACTCACATCCAACACATTTGCCGGGTCCTTCAACGCCTCCTCAACAACCAGCTCTTTGTGAAGGCTGAGAAATGCTTTTAAGTTTTATGTCCCCTCTGTCGCATTCCTGGGGTACATCGTCTCGGTGGGCAACATCCAAATGGATCCTGTGAAGGTCAGTGCTCACCGAGTGGCCTACGCCCTCTAACGGAAAACAGTTGCAACGTTCCCTTTGCTTTGCCAACTTTTATAGACGATTCATCAGGAACTATAGCACTGTGGCCACAAATGTATCGTGGAGGTCGATGCCTTGGTCATGGGCGTCAGGGGAGTCCTCTTCCAGCGGTCTCAAGAGGACAACAAGGTCCATTCCAGTGGCTTCCTCTCCTGGAAGCTCTCGTCCACTGAGGGAAACTACGACATGGGGAACAGAGATCTGCTGGCTATTAAGGTGGCCTTGGAGCAGTGGCGCCATTGGTTGGAGGGAGCGGCGTGTCCATTCGTAGTTTGGACTGACCACAAGAACCTGGTGTACATCTGGTCTGCCAAATGGCTCAACTCCCAACAAGCTAGATGGGATCTTTTCCTAAACTGATTTTCCCTGTCTTACCATCCTGGGTCCGAGAAGACTAAACCCGAAAATCTGTCTTGCCTGTTTGACGTTAACTCTTCCTCAAAGTCTCCCACCAACATCCTGTGTTCTTCCTGTGTGGTGGGGATGTGGGGATATTGATGAAAGGGTCAGATAGGCAAATATTAACACCCAATTACTGCATGGCTGGCCCCAAAACCAGTTGATTGTCCCTGCCTCTCATCATTGTCAGGTCATTCATTGAGCATACACCCTCCTCTCTCTCCTGTTACCCCGGAGTTCGGCGGACCCTCTTCGTCATCAAACAATGCTTCTGGTGGCCATCCATGGAGAGAGATGGGGGAATATGTGGCCTACTGTCCTGTTTGTGTTTCTCCAACAAGGTCTCCCGACGACCGCCTCCTGGTCTCCTGCGCTGGCTCCCTGTGCCCCATCGCCCCAGGTCTGACATCTCTTTGGACTTTGTCACTGGGTTACCCCCCTCTGAAGGTAACACCACTGTTCTAACGGTAGTGGACAGATTCTCTAAAATGGTGCATTTCATTCCACTGCCGAAGTTGCCCTCTGCCAAGGAGACGGCGGAGGTAGTTTTGTGTTATGTGTTTTGTCTTGGATTCCCTAGGGATGTGGTATCAGACCGGGGGCCACAGTTTATCTGCTAGTTCTGGAGGGCCTTCTGTTCTCTCCTCAGCGCCACCATCAGACTCTCCTCCGGGTACCACGCCCAGTCTAACGGTCAGACTGAGCAGCTGAACCAGTAGCGGGAGACTTGTCTGCGCTCCCTCATCTCCCAGAATCCGCCCACCTGGGGCAAGCACCTTATATGGGTAGAATGTGGCTGTGCAACTCAAACTCCTCAGGTCCATGAGGTTTCACCACACATTCCATGTGGCCAGAGTAAAATCTATGAGGGAGGGCCTCCAGCAACATCTTGGATCCAAACCTCATCTGGGATTTCCATTGCCGCTATCCAGGCCAGCCTGGGATGTCAGGTGCCATCCCTAGAGTGGTGGTACTGTGATGTCCCGCCCTGCTCCCTAGTGTCTTCACTTCCTGGTTTTGTTGTTTCCTGTCGATGTGATTGTCTTTCCTGCCCTGATTAGTTTCACCTGTCCCTGATTTACCTTCCCTCCCTTGTGTATTTAGTCGGTGTGTTCCCCTCTCTCTCTTTGTCTTTGTACCATGTGTCAAGCATTCCAGCATTATTTCCTTGTCTCTCGGTCTCCTGGTATTTTTGATTCCCTGCTTGGTTTCCTGGATCTCGATTTTGCCTTCTCCCTGCCGGATTGTTTGCCCTATCTACTGACCTCCTGTGTACCGAACCACCTCGCCTTGTCTACTCCCTGTCGGATTGTTTGTTCCACTGACTGTCTACCTGTGTACCGATCCTGTTCAAGTAAAGACTGATTTCTTTTATCAAAGTTCCTGTCTCTGAATCGCTTTTGAGTCCTCTTGCCTGTCTTTCCACCAGTCGCATATTCAGCTTTATGGATCTATGGATATTTAATGAGGCCCACTGATAAGCTGCAGCATAGCAGTACATTTTTAAAACAGTTATAAATGATGGAAACCAACATTTTAATTAAGCCTGGGTTGAAAAATAGCAAACCTATCCTTTAAGAGCCTTGTTTAAGCAATAGAGGTGTGGGGGTTCCTAGTGTACCTTTGTGCCCGCAGTGCAGCATAGCGCTCCAGGGTGGCGTGGCTGTACTGCAGCTTCTTCTCAGGGACCTCCTCTGGCAGCAGGCTTGGCAGGGTGAGTGGAGGGCGCCGGAGGTGTGAAACCAAACGCTGCTGCACCAGCTGGAGCTGACGGGCCTGAGAATGCAGCTGGGACACTAGGGCGATCTTGTTGTCACGCAGTACCAAGATGCGCCTGTTCATCTCAGTCTTCTTCTGGTGGATCTGAGAGGATCAATGCGACAATTGAATATTACTTATGGCAATATATCCAGGCATATTGAGAGGAAGTGGGAGAGGTTTTTTTTTGTTTGTTTTCTTTTGTGTCCCACCACATGCTAACCCGGCACATGTCAGGGCCGCCTACTTTTGGCTACACATGAAAAACATCGGAAATTTCTTTCTACGTCAAAATTTAGATTGTAGTAGATTTATGTTCATCAAGTTGTTTTCTCTTTACATTATCTCTATCTCTAAACTTATTTTCAAAACTGAGTTTGATTTCTAAATATTAGATAAATATTAAAAGGTCAAGGCTCCTTGATCCACCAACATTTTACAGGGAAAAGTCACTCACCAAATTGTTACATGACTACATCAGGTAAAAAAAAACCTGCGCTGACGCCACCCCAGAGAAGACGAAGAAGAGTTGACGTGAGCAATGGATAAAATGGAAGAGGGTGGCAGAAACTCTCAATAATATTGTGCAACTGGCAGCTGGCAGCTGGCAGCGGGATGCGGCGGAGCGGGATCCTCCCAGAAAACAACAATTCCGAGAATGCAAATGGCTGGGAGCGGAGTCCTGGTGGTACGGTGGCTCAGTGGTTAACACTGCTGCCTCACAGCAAGAAGGTCCTGGGTTCGATTCCCACCTGGGGCACTGTTGGCACCGTGCTCCGTTGGAGTGGGTTATCTCCCAATCAGGGGCCTTTCTGTGTGGAGTTTGCACGTTCTCCCCATGTTCACATTGGGACTCCTCCAACATAAGGACCCCGACTAAAAACGTGCAGAACACTTCCTGACCACGACATGGATACACCTGGAACTGGTCCCCGGGCGCCGACAAAAAAAGGACTGCTCCTGGCTGCCCCTGGAGGAAGGACGGCCAGGATGGGATAAACGCAGAGACCAAATCTCATCATTCGCCACTGCATGTGTGTGTCACCCTCCGCATGCGTGTGGTTAAAAATGTGTGATGAATAAACAGTTCTTGTTCTTGTTCTCTCATCCATTTGCATTCTGGGATAGATGGTCATGCGAGCAATCTGAAATGGGCCATTTTCTTAAAACTATCATTGTTGTAAAACAATTAAGGCAGGAAATGGGAATGTTTAGAAGTGACAGAATAATAGAGGGGTCATGCTAGTATAGTGAGCATGAACTTAGAATGAAAAGAAAGCAGAATCTACCTCTAAATCAAAGGATTTACTTGAATTATGCATTTTCCAATATTGTTTTTATAAATTAATGATTCAAACATTATTTCAGTAAAACACATTCAACATTATCTCATTGGGAGTACAGCACTATCCATGGATGGATGGATGGATGGAAGTCTGGAAATGCTGGAAAAACTTTAAAGCCTGATTTCTCAGAACTTCTGTTTGCAACACTTTAATCTTTAATAAGCCATAGTTTCCAAAATATTTTGATTCCCACAAGTGACACCTTGTATTGAAGCTCTGATACACTTTCATATCATGTGAAAAAACATCAACAAATGACAAATTTTGAAATGTGACTCTAAAGTATGCGGTGGGTCACATTTGACAAGCTCAAGGCTTTGAAGTGGACCAAATGAGTGTTAGAGTGCAAGTTATTTGACTCTGGAGTGTTTAGGCCCACCTGTTCCTCTAGGGTCACCAGCTCCGTTCTCTTCTTATCTGCATTCATCCTCAGGTGTTCAGGCACTGTGTAGTCTTGAGCCGTCTTCAATTTAAAATCCCCCATGTTCTCCGTGGCCTGCTGGATGGCCTGCACATCGGCCGGGTCCTCGCAGTTTTCATCCGGCTTCTC
>OMKR01100511.1:0-10613 GCA_900302355.1 Cyttopsis rosea
TACCTGTCTGTCTGTCTCTCTAAGAGAAGCGGGTCTGGATGCTTCCAATAGTCTTAACTCAGCTCTCTCTCCACCTGTCTCTCTCTCCACCTGTCTCTCTCCATCTGTCTCTCTCCACCTGTCT
The DNA here is from genome assembly GCA_900302355.1 of Cyttopsis rosea. Classification (NCBI taxonomy): domain Eukaryota; kingdom Metazoa; phylum Chordata; class Actinopteri; order Zeiformes; family Parazenidae; genus Cyttopsis; species Cyttopsis rosea. The sequence continues at coordinate 125 of OMKR01100511.1, forward strand.
CTCTCCACCTGTCTCTCTCTCCACCTCTCTCTCTCCACCTGTCTCTCTTCACCTGTTTCTCTCTCAACCTGTCTCTCTCTCCACCTGTTTCTCTCCATCTGTCTCTCTCTCCACCTCTCTCTCTCTACGTGTCTCTCCACCTGTCTCTCTCTCCAGGAGAAAAGGATATCCAGTCTTGATGCTGCGAACAGTCGTCTGATGTCGGCGCTGACGCAGCTGAAGGAGCGCTACGCGGCGACATCCCAGCGCAACGGCCTGTCACCGAGCAACAGCTCCGCCCTGCAGATCACCGAGAACGGAGAGTTCCGCAACTCGCAAGGCAACTGTTAGAGAAGGAGCAACCTGACGAACAACTGGGAATAAGGAGCAACCTGATGCACAACTGGGAATAAGGAGCAACCTGGCTGGACAACTGGGAATAAGGAGCAATCTGACTGGACAACTGGGAATAAGGAGCAACCTGGCTGGACAACTAGGAATAAGGAGCAACCTGACAGACATCTGGGAATAAGGAGCAACCTGGCTGGACAACTGAGAATAAGGAGCAACCTGATGGACAACTGGGAATAAGGAGCAACCTGATGGACAACTGGGAATAAGGAGCAGCCTGACTGGACAACTGAGAATAAGGAGCAACCTGACTGGACAACTGAGAATAAGGAGCAACTTGACGGACAACTGCGAATAAGGAGCAACCTGACGGACAACTGAGAATAAGGAGCAACCTGACTGGACAAGGGGGAATTAGAAATTGAGTTAGAAATATGCTTTAACTTTAGATGTTGTTCGTCCAGATGAGTAGAAAGTTGACCAATAGAAAGTGCTAACGATGAGAGAACCGTAGCCATGGAAACATCTGAGCTTTATTCACTGTATTTATCATTGACGTTAATTGAGCATCTTAATAAAGGTTTGTTGTATTTTGGAACCAAGTGTGATAGAACTGAAAACTATGACATCACTTTCTGTTCTTTCAGAACTATGAAGTAAAAAGTATTTTAAAATATCACAAAATAAATCTGTATTTAACAAGTATTTGTATTTGAGTGTCCAACTCTGTCATAATACACACGATCACACCCTCCCTCCATCCATCCCTCCCCACCTCCATCCATCCATCCATTCATCCATCGTAAAATTCTGACCACCAAACAAAGTTTGTTGCTTAGCAACCTTAACGCCTTGCCCCCTAACAACAGGACATCATTTCAAAAATCAGTTTCTCCTTTTGTCTTTTTCAAAGTACATGTTGTGTAATCGTCCAGACAAAGCTCCGCCTCCATGTACGTTTGATGTGAAGTGGATTTTTCCTTTTTATTCAGAAAACATAAAAGTTGTTTATGACTTTATTAACATGATAATCACAGTGAATATCAAACAATATTCATATAAATAATATTCTGCTCATGATTTCAGAATCCAGCTGATGTGACTGCTGCAGTGCCCCACTCTGGCCACTAGGGCAGCAGTGGTGACTTGGTGCTGGTCTTCGGGCTGCAGTGCCCCACTCTGGCCACTAGGGCAGCAGCGGTCACTTGGCAATGGTCAGGCTGGTGGTCTTCAGGATGTTGGGGACGAACAGGAGTCCTGACGCTCGCTCGATGGTTTCTATGGAAACCAGGAAGTTTTCCAGAGGGATCCTATCGTCAACGGGAGCATTTGGAAACACATAGGAACGAAGCTCAACCCCCCGACTTCCTGTTAGCTCCACAATGACGACCTGTGGAGATTTAACCAGTTCAGTTCAGTTTGACAGACAGACAGACAGACAGACAAACAGGCAGGCAGGCAGACAGACAGACAAGACCACTACCTTAAAGAAGTGCGTTGGCACGGCAACGTGGTTTCGGCCCAAAACTTGGTATCGCACGTAAAGTTTCCCATCAGCCTCTGCTCTGCACACATACACACACACACTGTTAGCACTATCTGAGGTGTAGTCAGGGTGTAGTTAGGGTGTAGTTACTGGGGCAAGTAAAGCGGCCCGATGCAGACATAGACCTTCAGGTGGAGCTTAGTCAGCGTTAGGGTGTAGTTAGGGAGTTATAAGGGTATAATCAGGGTGTAGTTAGGGCGTAATCAGGGTGTAGTTGTGCTGTGGTAGGGTGTAGTTAGGGACTAATCAGGGTGTAATTGGGCAGTGTTAGGGTGTAGTTAGGGAGTAATCATGGGATAGTTAGTTGGTGGTAGGGTGTAGTTAGGGACTAATCAGGGTGTAGTTAGGCAGTGGAAGGGTGTAGTTAAAGAGCAATCAAAGTGTAGTTGGGCGGTGGTAGGGTGTAGTTAGGGACTAATCAGGGTGTAGTCAGGGTGTAGTTGGGCGGTGGTAGGGTGTGGTTAGGGAGTAATCAGGGTGTAGTTAAGTGGTGGTAGGGTGTAGTTAGGGACCAATCAGGGTGTAGTTAGGCTGTGGAAGGGTGTAGTTAAGGAGTAATCAAAGTGTAGTTGGGCGGTGGTAGGGTGTAGTTAGGGACTAATCAGGGTATAGTCAGGGTGTAGTTGGGCGGTGGTAGGGTGCAGTTACCGGGGCAGGTAGAGCGGCCCAGTGCAGACGTAGACGTTCGGATGGTGTTTGGTCAGTGAGCGGCAAAACTGCTCCAACTTGTTCCAGGCATTCTGGTTCAGGTGGGGGTTCTGCAACAGGAAGCACAGTGTGTGTGTGGGGGTGTGGGTGTGTGGGCGTGGGTGTGTGGGTGTGTGTACGTGCACGAGCCAGCAGTCATGTTCCCTGATTAGTCTGATCAGTTCCATACTGATTGGACGTTTGGACCATTTGGATCAATTTATTGAATATAATAATATAATAATATGAATATAATTACAATATAATTATATTATAACTCATATAATATTATACTAATATTATACTAATATTATATTAATATTAGTATAATAACCTGAGGAGACACGTTGCTCAAGTAGAACGTGTCCTCCATGGCTTTCTGGCTCCACTTGTGATTGGCCGCCGCCGCCAGGTGGCCCCGGTCGAAGCCACTCCCCCTGTAGTCAGTATTGGTCGCTCGGTGGTAAACATGGACGCTGCCGGCCAATCAGAGCAGAGATCAGAGGATGACATCAGACAACCGGGAGGGTCTCAAACCCTGATTCTGTTTCCTGTGCCTTCCGGAACAGACAGGAAGTGGAACTCCTTAAATCACAACCTCTTGTGTCAGCCAGTCCTAGACTGTCCCAGCCGCGGTCTCAGCAGGACCCAGCCCAGCCAGTCCCAGCTGGACCCAGCTGATCCCAACAGGTCCCAGCCGGTCCCAGCCGGTCTCAGCAGGACCCAGCCGGTCTCAGCAGGTCTCAACAGGACCCAGCCGGTCCCAGTTGGACTCCTCTCACCTCTCATCCTCTTTGAAGTCACAGTGTCTACGGTCCGACGGGCCACTCAGAGAGGCAGGGTTCAGCTGCTCTATTACCCAGGATGCCGTGCGGGTACGGGGGTCATAGGATGTGACGTAGGACTCTCTGGTCTTGATGTTGACCAGCGACGGGAAGCCATACTTCATCAGAGCCGCCGGCCGGGAGGACGCAGGACCGGCCTGGTAAGACTGGACCAGAACCAGAACCAGGTCATGTACAGTCTGGACCCACGGCACACAACCCTCAATAGGACAAGAACTACTAGTAGAAAACTACTATGGTCTGATTAGTTAGTGTTTAGCGTTATTAATTACTAGTTATTATTATATATGTTATACTAAATTCACAGGAATAACTATGCCTTTAACTCATCGTTTACATATTCCTTTAACCAGTCCTGTAACTACTCTTGTAACTAGCCCTTTACCTATAATTGTAACCAGTCCTTTAATCCTGTAACTTGTCATGTAACTAGCCCTTTAACTAGTAATGTGAGTAGTCCTGTAACTAGAAATTGAACTATTCCTGTAACTATCATTTTAACTCATCATGTAACTAGTCCTTTAGCTAGTTATGTAACTAGTCCTTTACCTAGTCATGTAACTAGCCTTTTAACTAGTCCTGTAATTAGTCATGTAAATAGTCCTGTAACTAGCCCTTTACCTAGTCATGTAACTAGTCCTGTAACTAGCCCTTTAACTAGTCATGTAACCACTACTGTAAATTGTCCTGTAACTGGCCCTTTAACTAGTCTTCTAAGTTATAAGGCTACTTGCCATCAGGTCTGAAGCTGCTTCCACACTTGGTACTGGGATCACAGGGAGTCGAGACAGTAAGCCCAGACCCGCCTGTCTCTCGGAGGACAGACCCGTCTGTCTCTCGGAGGACAGACGGGTCAGGGACGCTCCAGCTCCCGCCCCAAGCAGCACTGACAGTCCGGAAACAAACCATCGAGACGACAACACACGCCGCATTTCATCCAATCTGGACATGATAAAATAGGATATTAAAATAGATGTTAGGTATTCAAAATAAGATATTACAATTGGATCTTAAAATAAGATATAAGGTATAATTTCGATATTCAAATAATATCTTAAAATAAGATGAGATCGTAAATATGATATTTAATAATATATAAAATAAGATCTTAAATATGGTATTTAATAAGATATTACATAATATCTTAAATATGGTATTTAATAAGATATTAAATGAGATATTAAACTATTAACTGGTTATTTACGCGCTGTGTCTCCCGTGTCATTCAAGCTGTTTTTCGACGCAGCGTCTGTTTTTGGCGCCCGGTGATGACGTCAGAGTTCAATGACCAATCGGTGAGTTACATTTGAGAAGGCAGAAGTGCTGATAATTACATAAATTCATAACCTTTGACAGAACTACGGGACCAGGACGTAATTTAAGGTTCGTTACAATTTTCCAAAATATTAAAACGTTAATATGTTGCTAGGTAACGGCGTGGAGCAGTGGGCGGAGCTAGAGGTTCCGGTGTGGGCAAAGAACTTCCGTTGACAGTGAAAGCTGATTGGTCATTGCGTAGTAGCGTCAGCGCAGCAGCAGAGCTCCGCCTCCGCCATTTGGACTGAAGGTATTTAATGCCTCTACCAAAATGGCCCGTGTTGAACAATGATGATAAATACGATAATATTAATAATTAATATTGATACTATTATAACTATTATAAATATTACAACTATTTTAACTATTTACTTACTTGCTTGTTAAACAACAAAAATGTTCAAATCGTGACACAGCAAAACATAACTTGACTGTAAGTTGAAAACTTAACGTCAGAAAGATGGATATGCAAACAGCATATTGATATATTATCATGCTTAAATGATGAAAAAGTACAAAACGGCAGAACAAACAGAGTTTACCAATACAATAAATAAAGAAAAAATGAACACATTACACATGTGTACAGGGAAAGAAAAAAAAAGTGTTTACATAAAATGCTATTGATAATTCAAAAATTTTAAATCGCTTCAGAATATTTGAAGTAAAGAGCTTTTTATTGACTGAGATCTTAGAGACTGGAACACTGTAATTCTATGTTAAAAATGTACATTTGGATTATTTTGAAGCATCTCACGTTTTAGAAACAAGTGACTTCTGATTGGTCAGTCCAGATGTCTGTCCTAGTGGAGTGTTTGGTTCTGATTGGTCAGTCCAGATGTCTGTCTTAGTGGAGTGACTGGTTCTGATTAGTCAGTCCAGATGTCTGTCCTAGTGGAGTGAATGGCCCTGCAGCAGCAGTTTTCCGCCCAGAGACAGCCAAAGAAATATTGTGATTGGTTAGTTTTTTTTCTTACGTCCTATACACAGAGCATAACAATTAGAACAAAGTTGAGACATTATGTCAATCTGACAAGTTTTAAATACTATTTAATTTCATAAACTGCAGGGACTTCTCTGAATACCTACTGTATAAGGCATTATATTATATAATGGATTTTTTTTTTGAGCTGTTTTTTTTAATTTATTGTAAAGAGCAGTGGAGAGAGACAGGACATGGGGGGTAGAGATAGACGGTCTGTCTGTGGTCATTTGCTGCGGCAAATGACCGCAGAATGGATTGGAACCGCTGATCCGGTTGAGCCACAAGGACGCCTTATTATGTTATATCCTAACCCTCCTGGCCCCCGTGCATGACCTGTTCTGCAGCTCGTCTTCAGGTTGAAATAAGAGATATGAATACATTAGGATATTAATATTGATTATGAAATAAGAGATATGAATACATTACTAATGAAAGCCCTTGCATTTGCAGTATTCTGAGTATTAAGAACCGGGTGTCGGTGGCGACATTCCCGCCATGCATTCAAGTCATAAGCAGCGCAGTTAGTGACGCGATTTCCCTCAGCTAGCAGTGGTTGGTCGACCAGAGAGGGGAGGCGGAGCTAACGCTACAGACTCACTGCCCAACTGCCCAGGTGCTAAATACCAACTGACACCCACTGTTTGGAACTCCAAAGTTTTGGAAGTCCTAAAACACACCTGTAATTATTGCTTTTGGCCATAGGTATCGCTAAAAACAATGACACGGAAAACTTTGAGATTAACACTTTAATATTGATTATGAAATAAGAGATATGAATACATTAGGATATTAATATTGATTATGAAATACAAAATGAGAAGTTGTTTATTTTGGCATGAGCAGAACGAAAATCCATCTAAAAGTCACAATACCACAGTACACAGCTTGTACCTCAATTGAATATTTGTACTTTTCTTCACACTGTCTAATACTAACAAACAGGATTCTTTCCACTTGAATGGCTCCTTTGCAGATGAGCTGCAGCGCTCTGTCGGCCATAATTTGAAGAACACAAAGTTTCACTAAACAGGTTTTGAATTATATCATATATCATAATAACTGAATGTGCTAAAGCCCTATTATATATTTTCCACAAATTGTAATAAATAATTGAACTGTGATGTAAAAAGTACACCCAACAGTCTTTTTTTGTTTTGGAAACACACAAACAGGAAGTAGGAACAGGAAGTAGAAACAACTGTGATGTTACTTCCCTTTGACCAGAAGGTTTAGACCAAATGTAGTAAGCATCCAAAAGTCTGGTGGGAAACACACAGGCAGACAGTCAGACAGACAGACAGACAGACAGACAGACAGACAGACAGACAGGCAGTCAGTCAGACAGTCAGTTAGACAAGCAGACAGACAGACAGACAGTCAGACAGACAGTCAGCGTTGGGTCCAGGTCAGCAGCAGACAGGCTAGGGTCAGAGGTCGAAGGTCTGCGGTCAGCAGGGAGGATGCTGAGTTCTCCCCGCCAAGGCAGCTGTCGCCCTTCAGACAGGTCCTCTGCTCGCAGAACACTCCTGTGGATGCCACAGACACATCCGCTGACTGCACTACACCAAGTACCAGGATGTGACACCAAGTACCAGGATCTGACACAATGTACCAGGATGTGACACCATGTACCAGGATGTGACACCACGTACCAGGATGTGACACCATGTACCAGGATGTGACACCACGTACCAGGATGTGACACCATGTACCAGGATGTGACACCAAGTACCAGGATGACATAGTACATCAAAACCAAATGAGGATACTTCCTAGGTAGCTAGTAAGGATACTTCCTAGGTAGATAGTAAGGATACCTCCTAGGTAGGGAGTGAGGATTCTTCCTAGGTAGGTAGCAAGGATACTTCCTAGGTAGGTAGCAAGGATACTTCCTTGTTAGGTAGTGAGGATTCTTCCTAGGGAGGTAGTAAGGATACTTCCTAGGTAGTAGGGATACCTCCTAGGTGGGTAGTGAGGATAATTCCTAGGTAGGATACAATGATATTTCTTAGGTAACAATTTTAGGAAACATGGCCATTCATGACTGTAGCAACGTTACAGGAAGTAGACCTGCTAGCTTCCTGTTTACCTGTGAAGTCGACTGGACAGACACAATGCAGGAAGTCAACACAGGTTCCTCCATTTTGACAGGACTGGAGCTGGTCATCACAGAGTTTTACTGAGAGACAGAAACACAGGAAAGGGTTCAAACAGGACAAGAACACACTCAGGATGAAGAAAGAAAAGTTTACACAAAATCAATGAAGCCCCTTTCACACATAGTTCCTGGTAAATTCCTGGGAGAACCTTCCTGGCACCGCTAGTGACTTTCACTATTCAAACATGCAGCTGTATCCAGGAAAAGTTCCATCTTGTGCCTGTTCAAACATGCCATGATAATGCCAGAATAGATGGGGCAAGGAACAGTCTAGCAAATGTCATCCAGTGCCCGCCCACCCCTGCGTGGTGCACAGACTCATTTTTTATAAAAAAAAATATATATTTCTGCTGAAACATTTGCAGAAAAACATCAATCGGAATCGGCTGAAAAATCATGATCAGTGCTTGGTTGAATATTATTCAACACGTTTGCGAGACAAGTTGTTTTTCATGATCTACTTGAATCAGAAACAGCAATTGTTGTTGTAACAATTGTAATTGTTCCTCACTCCACGTCACAGTGCCTGATGTCAGACGGACTTAACCCTTTACCTGCTTGTCCCGGCAATGTTAGTGCTTCCATTCACAACACAGCCGTCCCGGAATTTTCCCGGAAATTATTCTAGGTCTTGAGGTGGGAAATTGCCGATACATCGATCCCTGCTCCCATTCACACATGAGCCCATGCAGGAAGGGTTCCGGAACATTGCTGGGAAAGACTGCATGTGTGAAAGGGGCTTTAGAAACCATCGAAAAGTCAATCAACTCAAATCAATTCTGTGACAATTGGAATGCACTGAATAAAAATGCCCAAACAGATCTCCCAATCCAAAATAGAGACATGTTGAAAACTGTACAGTAGAATAACAATGAAGCCAAAGCAAAAGGAAAACATGATATCTCTGGAAAGAATAATTCAAGACTAAATCCAACCGGATCTCCCCAACTCTCTGCAACATTTATTCCAATGAACTGGAAGCATCAGATCCACCTGGTCTCACTACACTGCTACGACCTTGTTCTGAAGAGGGTCTACAGCAGAACCTAGCTCTGGTAGAACAATTCTGCCAGGCCTGGGCCCTGGCAGGTAACCCCCAAAAAACCAGAGTGATAATATTCTAAAGAAGCCACGATGTCAGGGAACCAGGTCCAGCGTCACCCTGGGAACAAACCAAATCCAACGATGTGATGACTACAAAGACCTGGGGCTGAAGGAGTTTTAATTTGGCCTGAAATGAACTGAAGGAGGAAGCCAGAAGGGCCTTCCACCTCAACAAGTCAGAACATATTGACATCCCATTAGGACCTGGATCAATACATTCCAATCAGTTATTGAACCTATTGCACATTTTAGCAGGGAGGTGTGGGCTCCTCTTGGGAACCCTGCAGGCTGGAGTCTGTAAAAGTATCCTTCATGTCCAACGCATGCAACATCCCATAATAATTCATATTGAAAAAAGAGCGACGCCCTCTCTACCAGACCTCTCAGTCAGCTGGTCCTGACCCTGTACAGACTACCAGACCCCTCAGTCAACTGGTCCTGAGGCTGCACAGACTACCAGACCCCTCAGTCAGCTGGCCCTGAGGCTGCACAGACCACTAGACCCCTCAGTCAGCCAGTCCTGAGGCTGCACAGACCACCAGACCCCTCAGTCAGCAGGTCCTGAGGCTGCACAGACCACCAGACCCCTCACAGACCAACACCAGGCAGCGTCAGGATAGTGACATCATCCTTCAAAGAATTCCACCAAACAAATTATCGATCAACAAAAAGTAAATGGAACATCATGGAAAGACAGTTGACCACTGCAGGATCGCAGACCACCAGACATGGCATCCCAGAGAGACCGGGCTGCTGCAGCCCGACATGCAAGCTTTTCTCCTCCCTGTGGTATGGGGAACTTTCTTCGTGGCTGAACAGAGTGGACAAAAACGAAATAACTCAAAGGAACCATGTCCTCAGCAAATCACAAAGACCAACCCAGGAGGCCAACCAGGGGCGGACCGACCATTCCTTTAAGGTGTGACCGTTTCTGTTTGGGTGTGGTCGTTTCCTTTAGGGTGTGATCGTTTCCTTGAGGGTGTGGCAATTTCCTTTAGGGCATGGCCGTATCCTTTGGGACCTGCCGGTTTCCTTTAGGGCCTGGCTGTTTCCTTTAGGACCTGGCCATTTCCTTTAGGGCATGGCAGTCTCCTTTAGGGCCTGGCCGTTTCCTTTAGGCCGTGGTGGTTTCCTTAGGAGGTTTCCTTTAGGGCCTGGCCCTTTCCTTTAGGGAGTGGCCGGTTCCTTTATGGCCTGGCGGCTTCCTTTAGGGCCTGGCGGTTTCCTTTATTGGCTGGCCGTTTCCATTAGAGCCTGAGGTGGTACCTGATGACTAGTGTGTGTGTTTAGTGGGATCAGTGTGTGTGTTCAGTGGGATTAGTGTGTGTGTGTGTTTAGGTGGATCAGTGTGCGTGTGTGTTCAGTGGGATCAGTGTGTGTATGTGTGTGTGAGTGTGTGTGTGTTCAGTGGGATCAGTGTGTGTGTGTGTTCAGTGGGATCAGTTTGTGTGTGTGTGTGTGTGTGGGATCAGTTTGTGTGTGTGTGTGTGTGTGTTCAGTGGGATCAGTTTGTGTGT
>OMKR01100515.1:0-13072 GCA_900302355.1 Cyttopsis rosea
GCAACAAAAACTGCCCAACAGCGACTGTACTTCCTGAGGAGACTCAAAGTTTGGCATGTCTGCCAGGACTCTCACCACCTTCTACAGATGCACCATCGAGAGCATTCTCACCGGCCGCATCACCGCCCGGTACGGCAGCTGCTCCGCTGGTGATCGCAAGGCGCTCCAGAGGGTGGTGAAGACAGCGGAGTGCATCATTGACTGTCACCTCCCCTCCGTGCGAGGCACACGATGCCTTAGGAAAGCACGGAAAATCATTAAGGACTACAGCCATCCAGGCTATGGACTGTTTACGCTGCTACCGTCTGGTAAACGTTACCGGAGCATCCGGGCACGGACTACCAAACAGTTTTTACCCACAGGCCATCAGGCTTCTTAACCGGCAACATCTCTAGTCTCCAATGTAAATTAATGCACATCACCACAACTAAATGTACATATCCACCGGCACTTCTTCACTTTATATTTATATTTATAATGTGCAATAGTCTTGAGTACTTTTCTAGTTATAGGTTATTTTTTTTAAATCTCATTTGTCATGTACATATATGTTACCCCTGCCCTTTACTTCGACCTCGTGCCCTTATATGTGACCTCTACTCATATGGTTGTACTAGTCTTATCTGTTTGTGCCTACTATGTAGTTGTTGCTTGCCTTGCCACAAGAATTTCATTGTCCAGAAAGACCTTGTGTTGTACTGTACACTTGACAAATAAAACACTTTGAACTTTGAACTTTGAAGTTATCAACTTTAAAAGAATAAACTACAAAATCAAAACAGAAGACAAGTTTTGCGCATTCACGCGCATTCGAGTAAAGTTTAAAATAAAAATGTTACAAATTGGAATGTTTGGAAATTATAAAAGTGAGAATTCTGCCAATAAATGAAAGTTCTTAGACTTGAACTCCGAGAGCGGAGCTCTTCCTACATCACATAGAGGCACCATCGTCTCCCCCCGCTTTTTGGCTCTGTTCTTCTCCTTTCCCCCCCGCTTTTGGCATTTGTGGCCGAGAACAAAGGGTGAGAAGAAGTTTTATCAGATCAGATTGGAGGCGTGTCCTTCGATCCAGCCTCCCACCAGAGTCCTTGTTTTTTTTTGTTTTTTTTACAGTCCAGATTTATGGGAGTTTGATATTTTTTCATAAATACACGAAAAAGCGAGAGGGGGCCAGGGGGGTTCTCTTCTTCTGTGGTTGTTTGACCATGTGGAGAGGAGATAGGGAATATAGAAAGCGTGAGTCTCTTGTTTAATTTTGTCCTGGTCCACATTATGTTGTCTCCTTAGAGTTTATGGTTGAATTCCAGTTTTTAAGGTGTACTTCCAATCAAACAGAACACAACAAAACAACAGAGGATTAGTGGCTACAGGCTTCAACAGGGAAACATGAAATACTGGATGGACATCCAGGACAGGCAAAGTCAGATGATAGGACACAGGACTGACCTGCTTGACCACCTGGAAGGGACCCATGAAGTATGGTGCCAGCTTACAACTCTCTACCTATAGTGGAAGGTCTTTGGCTGAGAGCCAGACTTTGTCCATGGGCTGGAAGATAGTTGCTGCTCTGTGTCCTGGTCCGGGAACAGTTGGTTGCTGGAACCCCATCTGGCACTTGAATGGAGACAAACCCAGTAGCAGATTACTGCAGAGAGTTGTGGGCATACTCTGTCCACACCAGCTGGGAACTCCAGGTGGATGGATTGGTGGCAACCAGGCAGCATAGCATAATCTGGGGTCTGGGCTCTCTGTCTGGCTGTTTGGCTGGGGGTGGAATCCGGAAGAGAGGCTGGCGGTGGCACCTAAAAGTGTGCAGAAGGCCTTCCAGAATCAGGATATGTACTGGGGACCCTGGTCAAAACCAGATCTCAGGCAAGATCATGCAGGAGGAAGGACCTGCTTTATCATCAGGACAGCCATCTTACGGGAGCTTGTCTAGAGTGATGAAGTGAGCTGCCTTTGAGAACCAGTCGACCACTACTAAAATGACGGCCTTGGTGTTAATTCTGCCCCGCCGTTAGGACAGAATTAACTCAAAACGATTTACAAACATTGCCCACCAGGCCTGACCTGACTTCAACTGTTTAGCACTGCAAATGTATGATAGGTTCTTGTTATCAGTCCTCCAGGGCCTCTTTCACTGCCAATTGTTACAGTCTCTGGCTGTGCCTCCCAGTCCCCAGTGTTCCTTGTGTATCTATTTCCCTTTTGTCTCCAGATTGTCACTGTTGGTCTTGTGTGTGTCTGTGTGGCGGAGGCGTGGTCTCCAACTTCCTGGTTCCTAGCTCATTGGTGGAGCTTACCATCTCTGGACAAGCCTTGTGACAGGACTTCTCCAACGCCAACATCTGAGGCATCCACCTCCACTATGAATAGCATTGAAGGATCTAGCAGAGTCAACAACTTGAGCTCTGCAAAGGCCTGGTCAGAAAACGTGCACTGGTGTTTTTGGTGAGTATTTATATGTGTGTTTTTGATAAAACGCTGGTAGAAATAGGCAATTGAGGTTGCGGTTGCTGTGGAATATCTGCTGAATGTCATCCATCATCGTGACTGGCTCGATTCTGAAGCAAATTAGGACCCTGTTGTACTGCGTGCTTGAGTTGAACATGACCCTGATCTGTACTGGCCTCTGGGGATGGTAGATTCCAAAGCTTGGTAGATACCAGCACTCCCCGCCATCTTTTAGCATGGGCGCCGGTTCAGCGTGTCCACTGCTAAAGATTTCCTTCATGAGTCCCACAAAGTGGCCCCTCATATCTGACTTCTCCATTAGAGTCCGGTGGGGCAACATAAGGCGGCTGAGGGCCTGGTCCCGATTGCTGGGCAGATGTGGTCTGGGCTTGCGGGATGGTTCCTTAAAGAACTCTCGATTCATGATGTCGAGGAAGGCCTCGTTTTCGACTGAGAGTGCAAGTCTTTTGTTGTCGACTGAGTGGATGATGACGAGTTCTCATACATTTTCGCACGGTTCGTGTTGTCCCCCTGGGAACTTCTTTTCGGGTGGAGAAACAGTGGTCGATGTAGTGTGTGGACTGTGTAGCCTCTGTAGGCTGTGTAGCCTGTGTAGCCTGATCCCCGGCATGCGCTGTGGCAGATGACCTACCCCCACAGACCTCTGTACAGTTCACTGTGTATGTCTGCTTTATCTCGGGCGGTGGCGCCTCGCTCCTCGCTAGGTGTGGTGTGTGACCTCTTCCAGGGAGGCGGACTGGCATGGAGAGCTGCGATGTGACGGTCACTGTTGCGCTCTGAGCAGTGGACGTCAGCTTTGCAGTCCTTAGCTTGATGGGTCGTCAAGGTGCAACATCTGAAGCATATGTGATGCGCCCTCAGAAACTCCATCCTCTGGATAAGCGTTTTCCTTCTGAAAGCCCTGTACATCACGAGGGAGTGTGGCATTCTGTGAATGGGGCACTGCTTGTCGGGGTCCTCATGGGGCTTCTTGGGGCGACTTCCATTTTACTAACAGAGGCACTGATCCTCGCTTTCCCGGGCCTTGCCAGGGCTTCCCCGGCCTTGGGTGGGATGCCAGAGGATCGGAAGCCAAAGTTGTGGTCCGTCCCCATGTCTGCTTGGTTCGATATGAATTCCATGAAGTACGAGAACGGGGGGTACCACACCTGGTACTTATTTTTGTACTCCGTGCCTTGGGTTCTCCATTCCCATTGCAGGCGGAGTGGGAGTTTCTGTGGGTGACTCTGCGAGCGTTCCTTGGCGTGTTCGGCTTCGATGCGCGTGTCGTCCCTGGTGTGCTCAGCTTCGAGGGACCTGGGAGTTTCAAGGGGCCTGTGGGTTCCACCATCCTTGCCAGCAGCAGTGACTCAGGATTTCCAGGCCGCGTGAAAGCCTTGAGGAGAATTAGTCTTTTCACTCTTCTGTCCTCGCCATGTGAAGATACGCATGTAGCTATACAGCGAGCTAAACACTCTCCCACAAAGTACCTGAAGACAGGAGCTCACTTCAGGTCTCTTCAATGGAAGCGGTGTGAAACTGTGAAACAGTACAGAAGTATGCAGTTCAGTGACTAATCTCTATGCAATGCATGTAACCTATCACTTTAACCATCATCATCATCATCATCATAACTCCTTCACTGTATGCATGCACGAATACACTTACTGACTGTGCTTTCTCAAGGGCAGACACAAGGCTGATGGGAGGAGATGTTAGTAAGTCTCTTGCGGGAGCGGAACAACTTCGCATACATTTCTTGTTTAGCATTTATCTTTTTACACACGACATTCATAATGCACATACAAAGTTCAAACACATAATAAATAGCACTATGAATTGTATATAAATTGTACCCGCCATCAGCGCCGTCTTAGCATCTGATTCACACAAGATATTGAGCTAATAATATGCCAGAGCAAACACAGCCATAAAGTTTTGCTGCTGAGTGCAATTTGCGCTTGTCTTGTGACTGATCGCAATTATCCATGTGGCAAATTAAATAATCTGTGCATCCGTGTGTCAACAGGAGCTCACTGCAGGCTCCGCTGAGCCCGCATACACACACACACACACACACACACACACACACACACACACACACACACACACACACACACACACACACACACACACACACACACACACACACACACGCTGCCTCCTATGACATGGGGCTTTTCTGTTTTGTTCAATTAGGAAAAGGAATACAATAAATACATCTAAAATAATAAAATCACGCCGTTTTAATTTTAGTTTTATTTGGAGAAACGCGAGCGGAGATGCATAATGTCTTCAAGTCTCCAGAGTCTCCAGAGTCTCCATTACACATTTACGCCACTGCTCGATATACGAATTATCAGTCTTAAATAAATATAAAACTTAAAATAGTTGTCGGACAGGGGTTATTTTGATTTAAAGTGTTGATGAAAATGTAAAATTGTAAGGAAATCCTCCCCAGTGCTGCGCCAGTTCCACCTAACAGGGCAGCCCAACGGGGTCCCCATTACGTTAACCCATTATGCGCGTATTGTTTGCTGGGAGTTAGATGTTAGATGTTCAGCCTGCCAGGTATTACAACTAAATAGGATTCTCAAGATTGCTTAGACTAGGTGGTGAGTAAATTCGCCCAGCTGCTCACTGTCTTCTTCCTGAAGCCTCCCCTGTTTCAGCTCT
This sequence comes from Cyttopsis rosea, assembly GCA_900302355.1. Taxonomy (NCBI): domain Eukaryota; kingdom Metazoa; phylum Chordata; class Actinopteri; order Zeiformes; family Parazenidae; genus Cyttopsis; species Cyttopsis rosea. The sequence continues at coordinate 5,131 of OMKR01100515.1, forward strand.
TAATAATATCCTACCAGTGACCTACAAACTATAGAATATAACTCGTTAACCAGTTAACGACAGCTCTACTCTAAGCGAATGCCAGTTGGTGTGGTCGCTGGATAGCCAATAAAGGTCAAATATACTTTTGTCCTAAGGAGATGTTTTATAAGGTGTGCTAAGCTAATCTTCCTAATATTTTACTGTATACAAGAAGGGTTCTTAAACTTGAGTGACAGTGTATTATATTATTATTTTATTATCTAGCGGGGTGAATAATTAATACATAATACATGATTATGAGTACAATCAAATGATTGGTCAAATCCAACTTAGTTACACTAAAAACTAATAAAAACCTACCCATGGCCATCCCAAACCCCCCGTTTCAAATCAAGTTTCTGATCAGGAGACTCTTTCTTTTCCAGCAGTGTTGACGGTGTTCCCAGAACGGTCTGCCTCCCTCGAGAGCTCAGGAGTGTGTCATTGCTCCCAAAAGTCTGAGTGTAATTCTCAGCCATGGTCAGATAACTCACATAATGTTAGCTAGCTTCAAGTCTAAGTATTTCTACTTCCTAAGTGCAGCCCAGGAACCCGGAAGCTACAATGACGCTTTATATATGCGTATGTTCCTCCCCATGGGGGAGGTCCTTCCTGTTGTTGTCACACTCTTTCTCCGTGCCGTAGCTCCGCCCTTCACAATCATGAACACCACTATGCCCACGATTTGTAGTCCCAGCAGCAGCAACAAATATGGCCAAAGTTGGGAGAGCGCCTTCCCAATCTATCCCAGTACTACGCGTCGTTGTGCAGAATTTCAGCCCGGACTACTCAAACTGCCGATCCCATCAGTTCTATCCAGGTACATTCATGAATGCCACCTAGCTTGCAGTGCAGCCAGTGTCAGATGGCAAGTGACATGTCTCGTTGTTGTAGATGTGGTTAGGCCCCAACGAGGTGTAGCCGTTGTGGAGGAGACTCCTGTTGGCCATAAAGTCTAGTAACCTCTTAGTGCACCCCACCCTTTCGAGTATGGAGTGGACCCATTTCCCTTTCTCCTTCTGCCATCATGTCTTGTCTGAAGGTCTCGTAGTCCTCATGGTAGAGCATGTCTCTTCCCAGCCTGGTAGTAAGGCACAGTTAACCCATGATAGCTCTATGGTGCAGGTCGTATTCGCCCGATTACAGACCATTTTCCATGGCCTCAGAGTTACATAGAGTGCTGGTCTATAACTGGAAAGTGGTCCTGGGCTGATGGCCCGCGACTTGGAGTATACTGTTGCCAGGTATTCGTACTTTACTCAGTCATTACTGGATTTTCCCAGACATGGCTAGACCAAGTTTTTCACCTCCTCCTCCTGGAATCCCCACCAGGTGTCAGCGGAGTCTTGGGTACCTTTCTCGGGCCAGGCCTACAGCACAACAAAACTGTTTTGTTGGTCTTGAGCTCAGCGCAGTCATTCTGCCAATGACCCCAGGAATTTATCCAAACTTGCCACAGCTCACATCTAGACAAGGCTCCCTTGCTTACATAATCTGTGCCATTTAGCGAGGCAAACATCTTCTCTGCAGTGCATTCATAAATCTTCTCGAAGTCCCCTTGAGGAACCTCCATCAGCTCCTCAGGCGTCGGCATACGCTGGACAAACATCTCTTGCTCTTGCTCTTGCTTGGTCCTGCTAATCCTCTTCCAGTCAGGGTAACACCTGCTTGGAACGCCGTCTCTAGGTGTTTCACCCTGGCCATCCACACCCAAGGGAGGGTATAGTTTAACCATTGGTCAAAAGACACCCATGGAGTCATCACTTGAAATTTTATACTGATATTGGTCTATTGAATACTGGCCTATTGGCAGGAGTCAGCACCAACTGATGCTGACCCCGGGTACAGTTCTGCCCTAGGTTCCAGAAACATTTCTGGGCTACCATAGGTCTTAATTTCTCTTCAATGCATTCTTTTGTGATTTATTTGAAGGTCGTAGATCTTTTCTGGACCACTTCAGCTGTTTCTGCTCCCTCTCTGGATAAGACTCTCCAATCACCAAAGGGTCCTGCGGGTTATAATGAGGCTCTTGAATCATCTGTTGGGTCCTCCAAGAATGCAGCTCGTGTTCCTCGTTGACTCTCGGTTGGTCTCATTCCTAATTAACTAGTTCGGACCCCAGCGTATTCTCAGCCACTTGTTCCCTCTGACTCGTCATTGATGGCATATGTTCAGGATAACCGGATATGGTCCTACTGAACTGCCCAATATTCCCTCAGGTGCCACCGCTGATGTCTGTGAATGCTATTCACCTCCGATAGTATGGGGTCTCTGTCCTCCATCCAAAAGCTGCAGTGGTAGCTAGGGCTGCTACCTTGCGGTATGTCATCAACAGAGTATTCCTCTTTGGTGTCTTCGAGGGTTCAGCTTTCACTGGTCTATTTTTAGTTTTGTCCACTTATTTTCTTTCTGGGAGATGATTTTGCCAACGATGACCTTGTGGTGCTGCCATTCCTGTCCCATTCCCGAGTCTCGCTTCTCCTCCTGACAAAGCGGGTGATGAGACTTCCCTCCCTTCGGCAGTTCTGGTTGCTGTTCGTTCCGGGAACCTCCTTTTACTGGATCTTCCAGATTTACCTCTGCCAACTCTGCCCCTAGGGAGAACATGCCCAGAAATGGCACCGTCACCATTCTCACAATGATTTCTACTCCGACGGTTACAACTGTCTCTCCCGACATCAGTCCTCTGGTGTGTGACCATCATTGTTGCTTTCTTCTCCTTGATAACTGTGCCCGGGCGCCCGCAGACATCAAGGCTATTTATACTATATTAAAGTGTATTCCTCCTTCTCCCCTCTCTCCAGAGGATCTCTCCAGGAACTGGCATCACTGGGATGCGGGGGTCAAGGAACACTTCCTGATGTGCAGCCATCGGCGGGTGGAGGAACTCTCCCATAGTTGGGTGATATGGCCAACAGTGGCTTAAAGCCAGCCACGATTTCGGCACACTGGCCTCTAGTCTGGTGTGTGATGCCTGATGGTCAGCTCCACTGGTTAGGTTCCCAAGGTAGGGATACTGTGATGCTGCCGATAGTCCTTCTTCTGTCTTCATCCACGGGATGCCTACAGACCGCCGTGGCAGTGGCTGTTGCTGTACCACCTGTTCCACCTCTTCTGTGGGCACTTGCAGCGATAAGAGGGGTTCAATGAACTTTCTTACTTGCCACCCTTCAGCTCTGGCCACCTCCACGAGTGCTCCCTCATTGATGCCAGTCCGGTAGTGGTAACATGTTTCCAGTTCTTCTCCATCCCATTGGCACCAGCACTGCTCCCGCTCGATCTTCTTCCCCTTAATGTCCCATTGGGTCACAAAGGTCAGCCTGGCGAGATGCTCAAGCCGGCATACCCTGCACACATAAGGGTCCAGGACCATTACTGACTTCGATAGTATTGCATCCAAGTCTTCATACTTTCCATTAATCTGCATGGGCTTGTCTTCCCCATGCCCTTGCCACAAGATTGGGAGGGTCGTGGATTTAAGACACACCACACATATGGCGGTAGCCTTCCTCCACTCCAGCATTTCCTTCTCGTTGGTGAGAAATTGTTGGTGAAAAATACTCTGTAGCTCCCTTTTGTTGGTCGGGGGTTGTATCCAGGACAGCTTCTCTTTGTACCCGCAGGAAAATCCCAACTCTGTCGAAACCTGGAATCCCAGATAATTCACCTGGAATTGCCCAAACTGGCACTTTTTCAAGTTCCTTTTAAGCCCTGTGTCTGTCTCTCAATTACATTCCGCAGCCATTCTAGATGCTCTTCTTCATCGTCATCTGTGATGAATATGTTGTCTATATGCACAGCCGCCTCCAGGCCTTCCAGGATGTCCATTACTGCAAACTGGAACACGTTCGGTGAGTTCTTGTAGCCCTGAGGGAGTCTTTCCCACACATTAGCCAGATCAATATGTGATTTGTATTTCCTGACCCGTAGCGTCCTCAACGTGCCTTGTTGGTTGATCAGACTGACTCTATTGGCTACGGTCTGACGATTCAGGGCCTTGAAGTTCATTACTGGTGTCATCACCAGCCACCTCAAGCTTTTTGATGGCCTGAATTGGGCTGTTGGTGATTGGGTTCAGTTCTTCTCTGAGGATCCCCAGAGCCAGCAATTCTATGCACCTTGGACAGTATTCGCCTCAGAGGTCACTCTCCCAGATCTTTTCTTCCATGACCTCCGGTACGGCCACTGGCTTGTACCAGTTCTTCTGTATGGGCACAAGCTATACTAATCTCCAACTTCTCTTTTACAGGACCTCTGTGTTTCTTCGTTCTGTGTGTTTCTTCGGTCTGTGTATATCTCTTTCACCCGTTGTATGATTCCAATACCCATATGGTACCTTTCCAGATACCATAGGGTATTTCTCTTATTGTCTTGTTGGCTAATATTACTTTGAGGGATCCATGAGTCTACTAAATGGGGAACACCCTGGATGTTAGTATAGATGTCATCCCCCACCCAGTAGGAATTCTCCAGGGTCACCTGCTGCTTGGTGGCCATTACTTCTTGCCACCGTCCTCTCTTTTCGAGACTGGAAGTGGGCCGTTTTCTGTTCTGGCGAACATCTTTCAGCGAATAGCAACTCCTCTGGCGAGATGTCCTCCCTCTGTTCTGGGTTTGCTCTTTTCTCCATAAAACTCCTACTGGCTTGACCTCTTGGCTGTTCTTGCCTCGCCCCCCATAGATCTTCATCCTGCCAGGTATTACAACTGAACAGGATTCTAAAGATTGCTTAGACTAGGTGGCGAGTTCACCCAGCTTCGCCCAGCAGGTTTTTCCTGTTGTCTCTCCTGGAGAACACCCTAAATGGCCCACATAAAGCCCCATAATATTACCCAAGTATTACTTTACTGCAATTACATTAGCTCACTTTTTCGGATCCCCTGTATATTTCCTTTATATAGGGTATAGGGTCATATAATTATATAGGGTATAGGGTCATATAATTATCGTATCTTCTCATCATTTCTCTTCTACAGTATCTTCTCATAATTTTCTTTTACATATCTTCATCCTCATTCTTTCTTTTGGTCTGTGCCCTTGTCTTGTCAATTCCTCAGCTGTAAGTGGGCGCTTGTCGCGCGGGTCCCAAGGTGTATAGCATTTGTTTGTAGCAATGGCTGCTACATCTGTACTGAGGTGTGTGTGGATGTGACTTTTACGTCACGATGCGGAGTCCGAGCTGCCCGACTCCGCATCGTGACGTAAAAGTCGCATCCACCGCCTCCACATCTTCTTGTGGGATGTCCACCTGTCCTTTAGGTGTCTTCTCCCACTTTTCTTTGCCACCCAAAAGCAATCAATTCTGCGTTTCCTCGCCAATGTGCTCCTTCTGTTGTGTGTGCTCATTGATGTATCACCTCTAGTTTCAGATTTAACTCTAACTCTGCAATCTTCTTTCATAGGTCTTGGTGAGCTACTTCTTTTCCTTTCACCCCCTCAAATCCATTTTCTTGCCACATCTTCCTTTAGAGCCTGGGCGCAGTAAAAGCTATCTGAAATCAATCTTGCCTTCTTGATCTTCTGTTTCTCGAGCTTCAGCAGCTCTTCCAGGAGTGCTGAGACTTCTCCTGTTTGCGCTGTTCCTGGGACTCGACCTTTTTGCCTGTAGTCTTCCTGTTCCCATTTCCCAGAGAATGAAGCCCCAGTAGGCCTTTTCGTCCCATCCTTTATTTGAGCCATTCGTGTACAGATCCCCCTTGTATGTCTCTGCCTTTGTCACATCCGGTTTTGGCGGTTTAGGTTTAGCCGTGGCAACCGACCTGATGTCCAGGTCTGGATCTAGTAGGATGTCTTCCTCACATTTAGGACCACATATGAAAGTGGCCCAAATCAGAATTGAAAAGATCAGATTCCATGTGATTTGTGCTGTTCACACTGTCATGAAAAAAAAACTGATCTCTGATCACTCGCGCCCAAGTTCACAAAAATAACAGACCTGACATCACGACAACATGGTGGTGCATTAACAGTGAACAACATTCCCTTTGTATAGATTATTATTTATTTTAATACGTATACCGTCGTTTTGAACTACTCCATAGATTTGATGTTATGTCAATATGGGGACTACCGACACAAAATGGAGTTAGAAATAACTGAGGTTCGGGTGAAGAGACCACACCCAACCTCAACTGCTACCAATTTGCTACCAATGACACCTTGCATAAGTATATACCTGTCAGATACACCTGACATTCAGTTGTTCCGCTTTTAGCTCCACAACTTACTCACCGCCTTCCTGAGCCTCCAGCGATGAAAGCACTCCTGAACCTCAACGCCTCTTCGGACAAAGATTTATTCAGCATTCCACCTGATAATCCTCCTAGCAAGGACATCCCACCGATCCGGATAACAGCCTCACAGCTCCGCTCAACCGTAACTATTCTCGGATGGGCCAAGACTGGCAACCTCCTCTGGTTCCTCAAACTAAATTCCAGTAAACACCAGCATACCCTTCCAGTCGCGGCAGGACCCAGGCAAGGAACCCACCTACAGATGTACAGTATCTGGTTTCAAAAGACGACCGTTCGATTGCAAAGGTAGTGTGGGTAGATCGCATGGCATTGAAAATAATAATAATAATAATGATTTAGCCCAGACCTGGGCAAATTACGCGTGAGGCCAATCATAAACACCATAAATTAAACAAAAATTTTTTTTGACTTTTATTTTGAAATTTTATTTTGAAAAGCGTTACGTCACTACGTATGCACGTCGTAGACGTAGCACCTTCACTTGCGTATACACGTAAGTGAGTGAAGGCGATGCTGTTCGCCAGGTTACCCTCAAGATGTCGGCACACCCCAAGAACAGAAAAGTTGATAATGAATGCCGTATTTTCAACAAGACATGGACTGCCAAATATTTCTTTACAGAAATTAAAGGTAAAGCAGTGTGCTTAGTCTGTGGTACACAGGTTGCTGTGTTTAAAGAATATAATTTGAATCGCCACTACACGACCAAGCATGAAGATAAATACAGAAATCTGTCTGGTGAAGAGCGTGCAAGGGAGTCTGATGCATTGCTTGCAAAACTACAAACCCAACAAGGATTTTTCACTAAACTTCACACTCCCAGAGATGCAGCCGTCAGGACAAGTTATGTCATTTCTCACAAAATCGCCAGAAAAAGTAAGGCGTTTTCCGACGGAGAGTTTATTAAGGAGTGTTTATTGGACTCTGCTGCGCTGATGTGCCCAGAGAAAAAGGGCGCGTTTGAGAACGTTTCACTCTCCCGACGCACTGTAACGAGGCGGATTGAGGACATCGCGGGAAACTTAGAGCTTCAGCTGAAGAACAGAGCGGCCGACTTTGACTTTTTTTCTCTGGCTTTGGATGAGAGCTGCGATGTACGTGACACCGCCCAGCTACTCATCTTCTTACGTGGGATAACCGCAGACTTTCAAATCACGGAGGAGTTGGCAGCCATGCAGTCAATAAAAGGGACAACCACTGGTAATGACTTGTTCACAGAGGTAAATGCATGTATAGCCATGTTAGGACTGAAATGGGACAAGCTTGCAGGTGTGACAACAGATGGTTGTCCAAATCTGACCGGGAAAAATGTTGGACTTTTAAAGAGAATGCAGGATAAAGTGACAGAAATGAACCCTGATCAGAAATTGACATTTTTGCATTGTATCATACATCAGGAAGTGTTGTGTAAGACAGTGTTAAAAATGAAACATGTCGTTGATGCTGTCACTAAAATAGTTAACTTCATCAGAGCGAGAGCTTTAAATCACAGACAGTTTGTTGCTTTGTTGGAGGAAAATGAGGCTGAACATGGTGACATAAGCTATCACTGCACTGTTAGGTGGCTCAGCCTTGGCAAGGTTCTGAAAAGTGTCTGGGACCTGAGAGACCAGATTCAGGAGTTCTGTATTCAGAAAGGTCATGACGTCCCAGAACTTTCAGATAAC